>QEPC01003018.1:2571450-2586192 GCA_003113815.1 Sphenodon punctatus | reverse complement strand
AGTGATCACTAGTAACAGCAGTGAGCATCACCAGGTGGTGGTGAAGGAACAGGGTGGTAGGCAGGCATGGACAGCACTGGTAGTACCCCAAGACATGACAGGGTATCAGCTTTCAGATAGCATCCCAGGAGGGGCAGGTGTTAGGGCTGGAAGGAAGGAAGGAGGAAAGAGGAGGCACACAGGGAAGGACACGCACACGGGTTCTTGTGGGCTCAACACGCTTGTAGGAGGAAAACAACCCCTCAGGATTTTATATGGCCCTAGTAATCTCGGATGGAATGAGGCCAGATCATCATAGGGGTATAAGTCAGCGATGCTGAGAGTGGAGCCCGTCCACTCTCTCCCAGTACACCAATCACCACTCATGCCCCCATTAACCCATATCACCATACGCACCCACACAACCAACAATAGGGGAGGAATCACGTGCATAAGTGAGGGGAGTAGGGCTGCAGATCCAGGAAGGAAGGGGAGGTTACCCACAGAGACCTCACTTGCCTAGGGATGCTGCATCAGGACAGACCCAGACTTGCAGGGAAGGAAGGGTAAGGATACAACACAAGGTACACTACACACTGTTACTATAAAGTTATACCAAGCACTATACAATCACACAGACACACAGTGGGTGAAAACAGACATGCACGCAACTCTTCTTTAACACCGCTTTAACATTTCTTATGTATGTTGCAGTGCTGTACTGGTGCCCTATGCAACCCTGCAACATGCATAAGAAATGTTAAAGCGATGTTAAAATGGTGTTAAGGTGCATGTTTGTTTTCGCCCAGTAACTCACACACTGTTTTCACCGGATAACAGCAAGCACTATACAATCACACATACAGACAGACACACGTCCTCTAAGTTACCCCCACAAGCACCACACAATCCACTCTATCCTTGCAGGGGGGGCAGTTTCTCACAGTGTTGCTGATCATTGGCAACCCCCTGTACTCTCAGCTTCCTTTTCTGCTGGGTCAGTCGCATCCTGATGCGCATGCAGGCGGGCAGATGTCAGGTACTGGCTAGGGAGAAGGGTAGGGTGGCAAGTGAGGGGCTGCCCTGGGCAAGCGGGCGGGGGGCATTCCCAGTGCTGCACACACTGGAGGGAGATTCCTGGTGTGGACGCAGGGATGCGGCCAGTACGGACTTACCCCAGGCACAGGGAGGAGGGGGACCAGGCCGCAGCTGAACCAGCCCTGCCCCCACGCATTGAGAGCAGACGTCAGGGCCGGGACCTGACAGATGAAGCCTCTCCCTCCATGGACCCGGTGATTTGCGCTGTGCGCAATCGCATGCACCAAAGCTCCCAGGTGCAGGGAGATGCAGTCTTGGGCCCAGCCCCGCCCAGATGCTCAGAGTGCCTGCACTAGCAGCTGAGCAACACATAAAAGGCTGCTGGCTGCACAGTATTACCACTGGTGATTGGAGCAATACCGTGAGACTGGCCACTATTGTGATTCCTATCCATACTGTGAGTTGGTCTGAGTGGTTGTGGTGTGAGAGTGGTGGAGAGGGGTGTGGTTGTGGTGTGAGAGTGGTGGAGCGGGGGTACAAATGTGTTGCAGTGGGTGTGGGTGTGGTCGTGCTGTCTGAGTCCTCCGTATCCTTATCCCGGAAGTCTCCCTGTTTGTGTGTCCTGTCCCTCGTCCCCTCTCTTTGTGACCCCTTGGGACCCTGCACCTTCCCCTTCCTTCCACACCCTCCTGAACTACTCCCCCTCCTTGAACCTGGTAGCGTGAGGTGGGAGACTGTTTGGGTGCTTGGCATATCACCATCTCCCTGTGATGATCTTTGGCTAGGAGGTGTCCTCCATTGCCGTTATAAGACCCTGAGGGAGAACTTTCCTATGACAGTGTGTCTGAGTTGGACAGGAGTAAGTGATCCCCTTCCTTTCCCTTCCCTATTACTTCAAACCCTTATAGTAGAGCGGCGCAGCATGGCTGGAGGCCCCGCCCCGCTGCCTCCCTCTGGTGCACTGGAAGCTTTCCCCCACATCCCCAGCTGCATGCGGAGCCAGCCTTGCAAGCTCCGCCCCCACCAGCAGCCCGACAGCATCAAGCAGCCCTCCATCTCCGCAAGCTGCCCGCAAGCCGCTACTCCAGGTAGCAGGATGTGTGTGTGTGCATAGGGGGAAGAAAGAGAGAGAGTTAGTGAATGTGTGGGTTCATTTCATTCAGTCATTGTGATGGGTGGTAGCAGGTGCACGCACAGGTATAGTGTGTCTGTCTCACTCTGGTGCGTGGAAGCTAGTGTGGGCAGTGAGCACAGATAACGGGCATTTTTACACACACGTTAAAGTTCTGGATGTTTCAATCTTCTGGGTTTACAAGCCCACAAGTAAGTTCTGGATGAATTTTTCACACACACACTGCCCTGAGGCAGTTCCTGGATGCATTCTTCACACAAACACTGTCTTGAGGCAGCCTAAATTAGCCACAGCTGTAAATGTGACAGGTTGCCATGGAAACCAAGTGACCACAGCTGCCTGGACCAAAGTAGTTTACCATGAGAACCTTTTACACACAAAAGTTCGGGGAGAAGTTTCACACAGAAATTCAAAAATCCGGATGTTTAAGACCTGGGTGAGTGATTTAGACACACAAAAAGTTCAGGAAGTAACAGCAAACATCCAGGAGAAATGTGTGTGTAAAAACACTCATTATCTCTCTCTGATCCTGGTGGCTGCCAGCCTGGGCAGGATGTCTCTCTCTCTCTCCCCCTGGATGGAAACACGGGCAGAATGCGCCTCTCTCTCTTTCTCATTCTAGTAACAAGGTACAACTTTCTCTATCTCTGGTTCTGGTGGGTGGCAGCTTGGGCATGATGCATCTCTCTCTCTCTCTCTTTCTCTCTCTCTCTCTCTCTCTCTTATTCTAGCAGGAAGGTTTGTCTCTCTCTCTCTCTCTCTGGTTGTGGGGGGTGGCAGCTTGGGCAGGATGCATCTCTCTCTCTCTCTGTTGTTCTAGCAGCAGGGGCTCTCTCTCTCTCTCTGGTTCTAGCGGATGGCAGCCACTGCCACTGCATGTGTCTTCCCTCATTCAGCTTACCATTTTTGGCTTAGGCTATAAATAAAAACTAACTCACTTTTCAGCTTGTCAGAATCCCAGCTATCTCAAGGCTAAGGCTTTCCGCTTGCAAAGAGCATCCCAGAGTGACATGCTGGAACTATATGAGGTAGATAAAATGGCAGGTGGGCACAGGCAGTTGGCACTACCCTAGATGTCGCAGGGATTACCCCAGGGGGAGGAGGAAGAGAGGGGGGACAGGAGTCTGTGCCAACATTTCAGCAGGAGTGATAGGGGGGATAGAGAGAGACCTAGCAGGAATGAGGAGCACCAAGGCTACCCCTGAAGCTGGCAGTGTTCCCTATCACTCCGTCTCTCCAAGGGCAGCTCAGGAAATCCTAGCAGCAGAAGATTCACTTTGAGGAACAGCAACTGCTCCACCAACCTAGCACCCAGCCTCGAATGGTGGGGACAGATTATGTCCCCGCTTATGAAAACACCCATTCCCTGGGTACACTGGTTGATGGGCAGGATAGTTTCCTGGGCCACCTTGATCAGGGTCTGCCATACCTGGCCATTCTCTGCCCAGTACTGCAGTCAACGGGCTCCTCAAGGTATTCTACCACAGCCCTCTCCGCTCTGCCAGGCTCACTGCAGGTAGAGAGCTGCTGCTGCTGCTAACCTCCTCCCCAATGACATGTATCCAGAGTGCCTACCCTTGCATGATCCAATGACTTCTGGTAGCAAAGGAACTTCTGCTGGTCCTCCTTCTTCTGCTGTTGCTGGGGATGCTACAACTCTCCTCCCTCCGGCCACTTCCCTGCTCCTCAGGTTTCTCCTGCTGCTGCTGCTGCCACTGCCATTTAGCCATCTCCATCACCCATATCCTCTCTACCAGAGCATGCTTCCTCAGGGTGAAGTCTGCCATGCGAGAGGACACACTCTTCTTCACTCTGGGATCCAGCATGGTGGCAAGAATGTAATCCCCCATGCCTATGAGTGGGTCAACGTGTGCCTTCAGTCCCTCCTCCTGCACATTTTTTACAAGGGCCACCAGCTCTGGAACAAGCTGCCACTCCTATGGGCCCTCTCCTCCTGGCCCCTCAGGAAGTCCGCCAGTCTCCTGCCCAGACTATGGACCAGTGAGATGAACTGATGCAGGGTGGCAGTTGATGTGATAAGAGTCTCTGTGATGTCATTAAAGGGCCTAGGGGCATGGGCTAGAAGATCATGACTCTCTCATCCTGCAATAGTGGTCTTATTACACCGATGTAACTCATGAGGGCTACCTCATGGAGGACGTGCTGTTGCTCCACCAGCCACTCCAGCTTGAGGTAGGTGGAATTCTACCTCGTGCTAACATCCTGCACAAGACAGTGTTCCTGCACACCCAGCTCTGTCTGCTTCTGCCTCAAGAGGTAACTGCTCTTCACACTCTTGTTAAATTAGCCAGTGATCCTGCCCTTTTCGATCAATGAGCTAAGGGGTCCAGTGCCAGGTCCCTTCTCCCCCAGGGCCAGAGCACCCCTCACCACTAGGTGAAGGGCAGCACAGGGGATACCCACAAATCCACCATCCCGCACTGTCTTCATATTTGGAAGGCAGTGGGGGTAGGTTATTTTATTATCCTCCTTTTTATGTCTTGTTTTTATTGTTGTTGTTTTTAGTGTTGATTGTAAGCCGCCCCGAGCTGCCTGCAGCAGGAGGCAAGGGGTAGCAAGAATTTTAAAAAATAAAATAAAAAAATTTGCCCCATTGTTGGTCACCATGAACCCCCTGGTGAATGGTGCTCCTTCCATTACCCACCCCTCCACCATGGAGTTCAGGGCTTCAAGGATGTTGGCCGCAGTGTAGCTTTCATCCATTACCTGACCTGAACATGAAGCACAGCCCATCTGTACCCTGCCCCCTTGCCCCTGCCACCTACTACTCCTTCTCCTCCACCTGCCACCAGTGCAAAGACAGGGCCAGGTAGGCATGTTGTGAATTTCTGCTGCTCAATATATTGGTTTTGAACTGCACAACAGTCCCAACTGCCCTGGCCAGCTGCTCCCTCACCCACTCCCTGGCAGCCACCGATACAGGGAGGGCATCACCCACCTGCTGAAGGTTGTGAATGAGGTCAGTTTGTACTAGGGCACCAGCAGTGCCATCATCCTGCAGAAGTCTATGCTCTCCACCACTGGGAAGGGCTGGTGATCCAGCACAATAATCTCACCCACCTACCTGGTGATATTCATTACTGGTGGAAGACGGCCTCCACGGCATGGCACCTACCCTCACCACAGCTCCATGGTGTTCTACTGTTGTTGCTGCTGCACATGGGAGGCTTGAGATGGTGGTGGTTGCTCTGCCTCCTTCCCCTGGCTCTGAGCAGAGGAGGAAGGTCTGGCCACTGAAGCAGGGAACCCACTCCTATCCACTCTGCCTGCCTGCCCTTCCAACAACATAACTTGGTGGTATGTTTTCATGTGGCTAATCATCCCGCTGTTACTCAAGTTCCCCATTTGCTGCCCACGCCTGACCAACTCCCCACAGTAATTGCACACCACCTCTCGTTCATCATCAGCCCTCAAATTTATGAAGTGACTCCACATATCTGATCTGCGGGGTGCTCCTGCCTTCTTGACTGCTCCCGCACTACTGCCACTGCTGGGGACTGCTGCATTTGTCCCATAGAGGGGCACAGGAGGAGGGGAATGTGAAAGGGCCTCTGCAGGAAGAGCAGGGGCCTTCTCCTCCTCACTCCCCATATCCTGAACTGAAGAAGGATAGGGGAGCCCGACCCCACATTCCTGCTGCAAATCCTACTGCTGCTGCCACTGCTACTCCTGCTTCTACTCCTGACAGACTGGGTAACAGGAGAGCCTGACTGCTGCTAGCAGCCAAAGAGGGAATTATCAATGGGCTTCCTCATAATGGGGGGGGAAATGTGAGCCCCCAAAATTTGTCCCCCAACTCCTGCTCCCAATTATGCTTGCCCCCTGAAGTGTAGTTTCATTAGGGGAAGCCTGTCCAAAAGGACAGGTGGGTGGTGCCCCTGCATCACCCATAGCACCCACATCAGCAACAATATTAGGGCTTCCCACGTCTGCCCCCACATCAGTGCTGCTGCCAGTGGCAATGGTGGTGCCTCCAGAAGGGACTAAAGGGAGGATGCAGTGTACCCCTCTCCAGTGCCAATGTTACTGGCAGTCTGGGACACCCTGCCTTCACCTGATCCTCCACACAACATTGCAACTGCTTCCTCTCCTGACAAACACCACTCCTGCTTTGAGGGAATGGATGGTCTTTTAATTTTGGGGAGTAGGCTGCCAGTGGCAGGAGTGCTGCCACCTCCACCATGTCCATGCTCCGCCCCCCCCCACTCTACCAGAACCTGAGAACCCACCTAGGTGTGTCTTCTCTGACCTATAGAAAGCATTCCAGCTCTTTCCCTTTGCTATGTCACACAAGTAATTATTATATGTACAATACCTAACAATATGTACCTTTTTATAATATAGATAGATATGAAATATCTAACTTATCTATCTGCTATCTGTCTTTATATCTCATGATCTATATCCCTATCCTAACCCTTAAGAACTACAACTAACTATATCCTATGTATATATATTTCCTATAACTAACTATAATGGGTGCAATCCCACTTCTGGCTTACTCTGGAGGCAGGCACAGTGGTGAGCTGGATGGCAGACACTCAGACACCATGTGTCCAGTGCACGACCTGTGCTACTGTGACGCCCCCCCTCCCGAGTTCTCACACACAAGGGCTCAGCTCCTGCTCCATCCCCTCGGCCACGGAATCTGTGGGTCACAGCAGCATTGGTTGTGCCTTTGCCCTGTGTGGCTTGCTGTGCACACAGCACACATACACATCGGAGCAGGGGTGTCTATCCAGAATAAGGTCCTTAGATCAATCATGGGAGTTCCCAAGGGTACACCTTCGTGCATGGTTAGAACCGAGAGCAGTGTTCTCCCTCTGGAGATGAATGCTCATACATCTATGTTCTTTTATTGGCAGCGCTTATTAGTTTTGTCTGAAGATTGGTTACCATGTCTTTGTTGGGCTGAAGAACTTGATTTGATTCTAACTGCTTATGGAAAACTCTGTTGGGTAAATTGCTCTAGTTAGTTTTTCCTTTGAATTTTTCCACGAGCATAGCTATGGCTAAAGCTGTATTCAAGACCCAGTTTAGACCACTTTTACATGAGTGGTTGAAACCAGCATGTTGAAGAATGCACTGGCTGAAAAGCCCTGCATTGGGGCATCTAAATTGCACCTTTAAAAAGATCCCATGCGTGGTGATTCTTATGGCAGGGCGGCTACTTCCAGTGCATGTGAACTCACCCCACGGGGATTTTCAGCCAGCGTCTTCTTCAATGCGTTGGTTTCAACCACTCATGTAAAAGCGGTCTCAGAGACATATATATATATATATATATATTTCAAAATGAACTGACTGGCATTTCTTTATCACAGATTGCCCCCTGGTACTGTAAAATTAAGATGCAACATCAATATGAATACTACCTTACTTTCTTGCGCAACTTCACAATATGTAGAGCAGTGACTTTGCTACGATTCCAATTAATGCCTTTGGCGGTATTGTAGGGCAGGTATTATGGAGTTCCATATAAGTTAAGGCTCTGCTCTTGTGAATTAATGCAAGTGGAAGATCTTCCTCACTATTTATTTGCTTTCCTTTTCTCAGCAGAAATATGCCATAAATTTATGTTTTCTTTGCTGTTTCCTTTGCTGGCAAATCCCTGTAGCGATGCTATGTTTATATCTCTATATCTGTATCTATATCTGTCTGTCTATCTATAAAATTATAATGCATGTTTACCCCCCCCCCCCTAACATATTATATAGTTATAATCCTATACCTAACAAAACCTAGTATTATATCTATATAATATGTACATGGGGGGAGATAGACAGACTAAATGTGAACCAGCTTGATACCTTCCCCCCTCCCAGCACAGGGGGCCTTGCTCCAAGCAGGCATAAGGCAGATGCAGTCATAGGAAAATGTGCACCAGCCATCCCCCTGACCTTCATAAGCTGCTTCACACTAGCCCGGCCAGCCCCCCGAACTCATCCCACAGCACTTAGCCTCGATTGCAAGAGCCCTGGAAAGTTCCCCGCGAGACCCAGCTACTGTCCCAGCACCATGGCACATGGGTATGGGAATGGCAGGGTTCCGCAGGGGACTGTCCAGGGATCTGATGACCAAGAGCGAGTGCTCTGGCCTGGGTTTGAGGGCTGGCTGGGCTGGTGTGCACCAGCTTCTGAGGGTCAGGGCACCCCCACTTGCCCCCCTTTCTGCTGTTCCATCAATTGTCCCGTCTCCTTCAGCTCCTCCTGCATGGGGCCGGGACCGGAGCTCGATGCTGGACTATGGCTGCCAGTGCCCCAGGATTTTCTGCCCGCGCAGCTTCCACCCGCTCATCCATATAGCTGGAACATGGTCTCTCTATATATACTGTAGTATTAGTTTCTGTATTTTATAGGTTTTGTTAGGTATAGGATTATTAATTATTATTATTATTATTATTATTATTATTATTATCAATCAAAACATTTATTTGTCAGAACCATTGGTTGTAACAACGTACAGACATTACTGTCTGTCTGTCGTTCCCCCCCCCCCCATGTATATATTATATAGGTATAAATCTATACTGAACAAAATGAGACAGACAGTAACACAAACAGGGGAGGGTTAATAATGAGGGGTAGGGAAAGGATGGGATAGTATTGCGGGTATTGGGGGAACTGTTGGAGAATATAAGGGTTGTATAATGTGTGTGAATGGGTGTTGTGGTGTAATGCTTTGAGGAAGGGATGAGGAACACAAAACACTGATGTCTAGGGAGTTCACTCAAGAGCACAGTTCTGAAAGACGCCAACTAACAAGTCAGATACTAACCCAGAACAAGAGAAAAAAGCCTGTCTGTGACAATTATAAAATTTTTCAGTCCCCAGCCCTCATGACTGGTACTGAGAGGCTGGAGCCTTGAGCAATCACGGAGTGCCGTGGGAGAGTCTAAGATGTGCTTCTGATGCTCACTGGCCAGCATAGACATCAATCATGTCTCCTGATTCTGTGCTGTCTTATCTCCTCCCCCACTCCCATCCCAAAACTTGTTTACAACTTTTTCCCTCCCAAATTGCTGCCTGAGTGTCTCTCCAGGCAACTGAGAAATGATTACGAATTCCAAAATGTTTTAATTATTTCATAATTGCCAATTTCGTTTTCGTAATTATAATTATGAATATGAAATGCACACCCCTAATAGGTACTTAGCAGCATTCACCATTACAGTTCTGTATCAGCAGTAGCACTGTGTCACTCACCACTATTGGATAATTAGGGATACATTTTAAATCGGCACAGCAAATTTCATGATTGCAAGTGAAGATTCCAGGAAGTTATCAATTAAAATTTCTGCTCGCCATGTGAAGTACCACAACATCTAATTAAAATTAGCACCATAATAGTAAATTACCTCAATTATTACACTACTTTTAGCACACTTCTAATGCTACTGTATTTTTAAGCAGGTGATCATTTATAAAGACTTGTTGCTCCGTCTTACATTTAGAAATATGTACCCAGTGATCCAGTACTGTTAATTTTGTTTAATGGACTTTTGGAGACTAATCAAAACAGGGACCCTGAGCCCTGAGGTAAGTATTCACAGAATCCAGCCCCCATAAACCCAGACCCATACGGGATCTTATCAAAAGCATCCTTTATATACACAGTGCTTTTCATTCTTCAATCCTTCACCATGCACACTCCATATAAAGTCCATTGAGTTGTGGTTTCTCCCTCTGGCTAGGCACAGTCCCTCCTATAGCCAGTCACTTCCCTATACATAGTCCCTTTGATACCTTTTGTTAACTCAGGCCTCCCTGTCCAAGCACAAGTCCTTCTGCATCCAGGTAGTCAGTTATAAGGCAGAGCCCTTCCTGGTTGGTTCCTCTCCCCACTGGCCTTCCAAGCTCAACCTTTTAGGCTTTCAGCTGGTTTGGCCACATCCAGAGCTTCAACTTTTGAAGACGAAAGCTCTCCCTGCCAAAACCCCCACAGAAATAGCTTTCGCTAGTGTTATGACCCCTCATGCTTGTTGTGAATAAAAACTGTTTGTAGCAGGGTTGGGGTTTCTGGGTAAGTAGTGGGAGGATTGAGGCCAAAAAGTTACACTTTGTCTGTGAAGCCTCTAACTCAAGTCTCTTTATTTATTCCGCACACAATGTCCCATCACCATTACACAGCTCCTCTATATACAAAATCCATATCTCTCTATCATCCACAGTACTCACAGCCCTGCTGGCTAGGCACAGTCCCTCCTGTAGCCAGCTACACCGTCAGCTCAGGCAATCCCCTCCCTCCCCTCCCCCGGAGCTGGGTTCTCTTGGAGCCAGAGTTCATGCAGCCCCAGCCTTCATTCCTCCAGTACCTCTCCAGTAATTCTCCAGAGCTCCCATTAAGCCCTGGTTCCCACCATAGTCCTCCTCCTGTCTTTTCTCAAACTTCTTCACAGAGCTGCCATTAAGCTCTGGTCCCCTTGATCACTGTTCTCCCACTGAGCTCCCAGCTCTGTCTGCTGAGCTGTGCGCTGGGTCAGCCGCGGCCAGCTCAGCTGGCCCTACTCAGGCCCTTGCGCAGGCCTAGGCTGCACTTTCTTAAGGGCCAGTAGCATGGCAGGCACTCTGTTCTGCTACACTGTTACTTTCAAAAGATGAGAAAACAGGAGTTGTTTACAACCAATGGGGAGCTCTGCTCCCACATATATTCCTTGCGTAGTGACCTTCATTGCATTGCATATTTCCCCCACTGCCCATTTCTTATCATTCAGTGCTCCCCATCCCCACACAATTTTTTTAAAAAAATCCATTCTTCCTTGTGGTAACAGTTGTAACATTTTTGCATGACTTTGTGTGCATCGGCGTGTTTGTTACATAGATTAACAGTGCCGGTGCAGCAGCACACCCATGTGCAGCATCAGCTTTGCAAACACTTTTCTAAGGTGTGCCGTTGCCTCATCCTGCAAATAGCAGAGATCCTCAAGCCATGACTAGAGAAACAGAGCACGGTGATGCTGTTGCCTATCCCTGTTGAGAAGACCGTGGCCATTGACATTTGGAATCTTGCCCTCCAGACTCCTGCTGCTTTGTCGCCCAGCAATTTGGTCTTGGAACCACCACAGTGGGCACCATACTTGTCCAGTTTTGCACCACAATTGTGGAAGTGCTGCTAGACTTGATGAAGCCAAGTTGACTTGACTTCAACTTTAGCCTGTGGGTGCTGTGGAACATGGCCCAGAGAAGTTGGGGGTGATGGATACCCTGGCCTTTGCTGACATTTGGGTGAGGCCTGATGTACAAAGAGAACAGTCAAACCCATCCTCTGAGGAGGCCTATTTGCTCATATGGTGGCACATGCACACAATGGGGTTTCAAGTATGAATGACAGAATGCAGACACCACACACCTCTGCTGCAGTTTAAAGTTCAGCAGAACCAAAGAATAGGAGCCGTGAGATGCAATCGAGACGTACCCAAACACCCAGAAAAGTTGCATTCCATAAATCATCATCATCAATCATCATCATCAGCTTTATTTTTATATAGCAACGAACTGTCATACCACTCAGAGCACTTTACATGTAACAACCGGCTGGAACTTCCCTGCTGTTTTTCCTCATCACTGCCCTGATGGCAACGAGAGGATACTTGTGGGACCACCGGGAATCCCTTGATCAGATGGTGGATCTGAATTGTTTTGGGGGAACAGGTGACTTGTGGTACAAAGAATTTGAACTGAGAGACAGCTTCTTCTCCGACAGGAAATTGGGACAAGCAGAGAAGTACAGAGTGTCCTCATGAGTGGGGATGTTTTCCACTCCAACTGTATGGTGATGCTGAAGTGGGGATACAAGATATGCATGTTTAACTGGGGGTTTTATGTGGATGGAGAGGAATTTCCAACACCACAGCGGGTGAGACCCCAATAAAAATGCATACTTCTAACACTGCTGTGAGCCATCAATGGGAGAAACCAGGTGGTGACAACATGTAAAGACTGATTGCCTTTGCTTTCAGTTTTTACTTTTACTTTCACTTTTTGTTTTAGGCTCTCAAAGTTTGCAATTTGCTCAATAAACTCAGTGTTATGTGCATAGGAACTAATTACACCTAATTGCATAGCAATTAATTACAGTCACCAAGTGCTGAGGGTATAAATCCAGGCATGAGCGTCGATGCGTGGGCAGGGATAGCAGGTGCTGGACTGCCTCCCTGAGTCAGAATAGACCAGAAGAAAGAAACAGCTGGGGTGGCTTCTTATTCCCATGGTTTGATGCTGCTGTAACTGATGACATGGAGTGGGTGGGATGGGCAGAGAGCGGCAGGGAAGTATGTCTGCCCATGTATTAGATTTGTCACACTAAGACTGTGAGTAGGGGCTACCTGCATGCACAAGAAATACATGCAGCGAACTCCCCATTTATTAGGCTCTACACGCTGAACATGTGAGTGGGGGCTGCACCGACCAAACATGGATTCCAGGGGGCTGTTGTCTTAATTGTTAAAATCCTTAGAGGTGCTTTAGGATTTTATAAGTGCAAATATAAGTAATCTCTATTTCCATGTATTTAGTGCTGCTTCAATATGCTCTCATTTTTAAGCACAGGTAAATTGTCTGGGACAATTTAATGGTGCTTTATGTTACATTTTTTTTCTATTTTTGATGTCTAATCCACAGCAAGGGCTGGCCCTACCATGATGCAGCTCAGGGCGGCTGCCCCGGGCCACATTCCTGGGGGGGGGCACACTCAGGTTCCCCAGCCTACTCCGACAGACAGGCAGCAGAGGTGGCTAGCAGGAGTGAGGGAGAGGCAGAGACCCCACCTCTCCCACACTCCATGCCCCCACCCTCTGCTGCCTCTCAGTCTCGCCAAGGGGAAATGTGGGAGAGGCAGGGCCTCTGCCTCTCCCTCATTTCCCCTGGCTGAAACAGTCAGGCAGTGGAGCAGGCCAGCAGCATGAGGGAGAGGTGGGGCCTCTGCTTCTCCCTCACTTCTGGTGAAAGTGAGGGAGAAGCAGAAGCCTCACCTCTCCCTCACTCCGTGGGTGCCCCCTCCTGCCTGCCAGTCTCTCAGCCAGGGGAAATGTGGGAGAAGCGGGGCCTCTGTCTCTCCCTCATTTCCCCTGGCTAAGACAGCGACGCAGCGAAGGTGGGCAACCTGCGGAACTTCTGGTGGCAGTGGGCAGCACAGCAGCAGATTTAATCTGTTGCTGTGGTACCCACCCCACCTGAGGCTGCGAGCCCGGTGCGGGACCTGGGCCCAAGTCAGCGATGGTGGTGGATCAGGTAAATGATCCGATGGCTGGGCTTGGGGATCGGCAGAGGGGAGTGCCCCTCTGCCCAGCCCCATGCCTAGGCCCGGGTAGCATACCGCCCGAGCTGGGACACTCCCCCTGAGCTGGCAGAAGAATAGAACACAGCCTTTGTCTCCCACCCTGGGCCCTGCATATGCTAAGGCCGGCCCTGTCCATAGCTTTCTGAAACTTTGAATGAGTGACCTGAAGGAAAAAAGAATATCACGCACCACCAATATTTGGATCAATAATTTATATTTTGCAAAGACTGCCTGGGAATTGCACAATCCAATATCTCTGCCATTTTCACAAAATGCACAGCATCCCATCTAAAAGTAGTTTTCCTGAGGCTAGCCTAAAACACTTTCCTCTACAGACCACATACTCTTTTGTATTTTAATTTTAACAGTGGAAGAGAACTCCAATTCTAATATCTCCAGGCCCTTTTAAGTTATGGTAGGGAATAAAGTGGCAGTAATGACTGAAATGATCAAACTACCACATTTTCTATCTTGGTTACTCAAGTGTTTTACTGTGGATGCAGCTTCAGTTCTGTAAACAGAGTGTATTTTACTCACTTAAGACCCTCACTCTTTTTCCTGAAAATTAATTTTAACAGCTTCCTGATAATACATTTTCTCATTTAACTTAGTGCTCAATGAAAATGGAGTTAATCTTGATGAAGGGAACAGCTGAACTGCATACAGTATCATTAAGATACCAAAATTCTCTTCCTTTTTTTTCTACGTAAAACATTTTTTATAAATCTCATAACATAACTTTCAGCATATATGTGAACCTCTTCACATCTAGACAGAAAGGAATATGCTGTAACACGGAGGATAAATGCTGCAAGATCAAAATCTAGTTCGCTGTCTATATAATACACACATAATTTCTTCTAACCTGTAGGAAGGATCATCCCAGATTCTCAGCCAGTGAAAATAGATATACATTCATTTTCTTAAGCAGAGCTATCCACATTTACAACATGAAAATCAGGACAATGAATATCAGTTTCTTTTTAACATTAAAGTTGTCCCACCAACTGTGTGTGTACCATCCAAAAACAAACAAACAAACAAACAAAATCAGAACCTGATCATGGTCCTTTGATCTGTACACAGTATATCCTTCCTGAAGAAAAGGAGTGAAAAGAGATTCCTCTATCCCTATGGAGGCATTTTCCTTCTGATTCTCATATTCAAGAGTCCACTCTTGACCCCTCTGACCCTTCTAGCTATCGTCCTGTCTCACTCCTTCCTTTTGCTTCCAAGCTGCTTGAACGTGTTGTCTACTCCCGCTGCCTTGACTTCCTATCCTCCAACTCCTCCCT
>QEPC01003018.1:2517125-2565063 GCA_003113815.1 Sphenodon punctatus | reverse complement strand
TGCTACAATGTTGTGGTCCAGGGCCGTGTTCCCTGTCCTGGGGGCCCGCCTGAGCCCCTCCCGGCCCTGGAAGGTTTGTGTGCCCTCAGGGCTCTGTGTTATTCACCCTGTCGTGCCGGACCATGGCTGCCTACCCATCCACGGGGCTCCCACTGCCCGGACCCCAAGGGGCCCCCCATATCTGGGCCTTCCATGAGACCATGTCTCTTTGCGACCTGTGGCATACCCCTGCCGTGCAGCTGCTCCTGGCCACCCCGGGAAGCCGTGTGGGTGCCTTTGAGAGCCTGAGCTCTGGACTCCGTTACTTTGGCTATGAAGCGAGCGCTCGTGATTGCTGGATGCATACAGAGGCCCTGGGGCTGGTTCGTTTCCCTGAGGGGCGCATCCCAGAGATCCTTTGCGCACATGTGCCCTGGAGTGGTTCGGAGACCGTGTCTGCGCTGGTGGTGTGCGGTCTGAGCACCTACATGGAGTGCCTTGCTGAGGGTGGCCCTGTGTTGGCTGGGTGGGGCCCTCCATGTGGCCTCTCGCCCCGCCCGTGTGCAGCTAGTGGTCTGCTCCCACCGGCCCTGGCACCAGCTGCACCCCCCCATGGGTGCTTGCATGACCTGGGGGTAGGCCCCCCCGGGCTGGACCTTGTCCCTTGCCCAGGTAGGGGGTGTCGGAGTGTTGCTGGACCTGCAGAGGGGCTCCACCAGACCTGGATGCCCTCCATCTGCCCCCCTGTGACTGTGGGGCCCCCTTCCTCCTGGACCCTCTCTGCCGAACTCGCTGTGCATTGGGGGCCCCCATCGTGCCTTGTTCCGGGGGTCCTGCCCCCCCCTCCGAGACTTCCTCTGTTGCTGTGGGGGCGCCTCTTTGGACTGGGGTGGTGTGGGGGTAGGGTTGCTGCTGCCTGTGCCTTGCCCCTTGGCGGTGCCCCCCTTCGTCCCTCACGTTGTTCCTCGTGCTGTGTTCTGGGTGCCCCTGCCCCCCCTTCCCGACCTTTCCTATGTGTGTGTGTGCCCGTGCGTGCGGTCGTGCAGTGTGTCCCACTGCGGGTCCGCTGTGTGTGTGTGTGTGTGTGCGTGCGTGTGCTGTGTGTGCCGGCTGTCAGCCTGTTCTCCCTCTTCCCCCCTCCCTTCCCATTTCCCTTGTGTGGGCGTTCCCTTGTGTGCCTTGTGGCTTCATTTGCCCTCAGGCGGCCATGTCTGTGTCCCGCCCCTGCCCGGTGCCTTGTGGGGCTTTTGCACCCGGCGGGGGTTCGGCTGCACGTCTGTTGTGCTGACCCGGTCCACGATGATTCGGCCTGGTTCCCGCCCATGGTCCCGGTCCCGTCACGTCTGTTTTGGTCATTTTTCCACCCCAGGCCGCGGTTGTGCTATTCACACCCCCCGGGGTTTGCTGTGGTGAACCGCCCACCCGTAACGTCTGAAAATACCCTTTATTAATTTCCCTCTGCTTCTCACAGAGGGTTCCATGGGAGGAGGAGAAGCCACAGAATAGAAAAATGGGGAAAAGGTGCACAGTCTATTGTAGTTAAACTGTGACTTCAATGGAGCAAAGTTTTCATACTGAGTCATTCTGTGCACAGTAACATCTTTCTGCTGCTCCTTGGGACCCTAAAGCTGGGGACTGGAGCTTTATGTGTAACCGCAATAGGGGTGTACCCATCTGTGACAGAATCACACAAGTCCCTGCAGGACCCAAACCATGGGGCTTGGGTAAGTCACTGCAGGGTTCAGCCCTTGGGGCCAACTGTGGTCCAGCTGCAACCAGGCACCCGAAGATTCAGGCACCCCCAACTAATCTGGGCTACCCAAATCAACCCGGCTTCGTTCGGGCACCATTGATGCCCAAATGGGACCAGACAGGTTGCTTGATCATTCCAGCTGACCTTTAAAAGTGACAGTCCACATCTAGGACCACTGCAGAGCCCCTGTTCCACAGACATTTTTGACGGGGCTGTCACTTTCAAAGGACACTTTCTCCATTAGAGCGCCTCTCAGCTGAGACGTGCTGTTGGAGAGTGGGGAGAGCCAGCCCACAGTTGAAATTGACATACTCCTGCTGGGGCTGCAGAGACCCAGGCCAGACCCTGTCACTTTCAAAGGCCACTCCCCCTTCTAGAGCGCCTCACAGCTGAGAGGTGATTGGGGAAGTGGGGGGAGTACTGGCCATCCTTTTAAAGTGACAGACACTGGCTAAGACCAATGGGCTTGTCGGATTCTCTCGGTAGTGTTCGTGTTTGGTGGCATTGGGGACCTGTTTGGTCCTCAGGTAGCTGTCGGGTGGCTGATGAGGTGCCAAAAAATGTGGGCATTACCCATGGGTACTAATTTTAGTACCCATTGCAGCTCTAAAGGTGAGCTTTAGAGCTCAAGAGGAGGCCCACCACTGAGAGGCAGCCAGCAGGGAGTTTCTGCCCAGAGGGGACTTAGGAGAAAGGAACCTGCCTCACAGCTTATGGGGTGTAACTTGGAAGCCAACTGATAAGGAACCGGGTTGGAAAGGGTTCAACTTAACAATACTGTAAGATGGAAATGATTGGGGTTTTTTAAAATATATGTGGTGGAGAAAGCTTTGGACACTCTAAATAAGGTGCATGGTATAGAAGAAAGTACTGTGCGGACTGCTTCTGGGTAGAGATCCTGTAAAGACTCACTGTAAAAGGACTCCACCTTACTACACCGTCAGGATTACAGTACCCAACTTGACCTGGTAACATCAGGTACTGATCAGTACATGATTAGTGCCCAATGGACTACCTGATGTACCAATTTACTGACTTTTGGCACCAAAGTTCCAGTTTTCCATTACCAGAACTGACCAATAAAATGGAAAATAGGTAACTTTGGAACAGTAAAAACCATTATTTCAAGTAATCAAGTGTTCAGCTCAGTACTCGCTCTAGTGCTGAAACAAGAATGTTGTATGTTCTGATGAGAACCTGCAAGTTTCTTGCAACCCCCAGTGAGATTTCCAAAAATCCCCCAAATCACAATATACATGCGCAAAATGGCCACCAAAGCCATTCTGCAAATGTATGACCTCTGGCAGAGATTTTGTGCATGTGCAGAGTAGTTTTTGAGGTTTCTCAAATCTCATGAGATTCTTGAAAACCCCCAAACACTCTGTGCATGCTAAAATGGCTGCTGCAAGCATTCTGTGCATGCATGGACCTGGTGGCCATTTTGTACATATGTAGAACATTTGGGGGGCTGTTTGAGGTTCTTGGGAATCTCGTAGAGAATGGCAGTGACTCGTGAGAACACAGATTCTCATGACATTCTTGACCTTGAGAGTCTCAGTGAGAAGGCCAAACTTGATGAGATTCTTGACTTGGGCAAAATCTCATTTCAGCTGTTCTTGTTACCCATCAGGTAACTGCCAGAAATTGCAGGTAGTAAATGTGCTACTCATTTCAGCTCTAGTTGGGACTTTGTCATACCAGCATGAAATTGAAGTCCCAGTAAAAGTGACATCTCTGCAAACAATCTCCCATAAAGTCTGATGTGTTTAAATTTGGGGAGATGTTTCTTTCAAGTTCTTCTAGTGAACTTGCATTTCGGGGTAGAACACAAGGAGGGAGATGTTAAAGATAAATCAAAAACACATCAGATTTACAGTAATTGCATGAGAGCCATGCATGGAGTTGTGTTAATTCCCGGATAACTAATTTAAGAGCTTTGTAGAAAAGTGTGTGTAATCCAGCACATACTGTAATGATAATGACTTTCTAGGATCATTTTAATGAAGAATTATTGAGTCGGTCAAGCCTTTTCTGCTTAAGGAGCACACAGTCATTGTTTTACCAGTAATGTGGTATTTAATTGTCCCTTGGTGAGTGGAAAAATACACATCCTCTCTGCACTTTTTATAGCAATTTTGTAAGATTCTTCCCCCCTAATTTATATAGCACACTGCTGCCTAGAATTAGAACATTATTACTTTTTACTTATGATTTGTTTTCTGTAAATGTACTTATTCACTTTATGTACAGTGTGCTTTTCATTATTGGTCAGCAGTGTTATTTGCTAATAAAGGCTCATTCCTCAAGTCATCATTCAAGAGCATCACTTGTTTGCTTCAACGAAACTTGCTCTCACAAAGCACTTTGAAGTTTGGAACTAATATTTATATATTTTCTTCAGTCAAATGCTTCCGATAGCTTTACAGGTACAATTCAATGGGCTGGTTTTGACTTATAAAGCCCTAGACATCCTGGATCCCAACTATTTGAAAGACAATCACTTTCCTTATGCTCCACTTCCCACCCTCTACAGGGAGCACCTTCCTACAGGAACCATATGCCTGTCAAGTTAATAGAACAAGAGGAAGCAGAGAGGCATTCTTGTTTGGTGCCCCACTACTATGGAACTCCCTTCCCCATGGGTTTTCTTGAAACCCAAGGATGAGTATTTACCAGAGGCAGTGTAAGATCTTTCTATATGGCCAACTGTTTGGCAGGCAAATATCGGTGTTATGGGATGGGATTTTTGTAGAGGATGTCTACATATTTTATGATTTTTTTTTCATCTGTTTTTAATTTGCTTCTACCCACCCTGAGTCTTTGAGAAAGGCAACTAGAGCTAAAATGGGTAGCTGATTTGCTAACAATGAGTAATACCTGCATTTTTAGTACTGTGTCAGATACTCGATGGGCTCCCCTTCTTCTTTGTCACTTAATTTAGGCATTCACATCCTACCCCCACCAGACCTTCTCACATACATAGCTATGAGTGCACTTTGCCATTTCTCCATTTTCCAGAGGTGGGCTATTATCCCCTGGCACAGGCTCTCGTTCACCTGGACTAGCCTTTCATTCTGGGGTGCAGGTTCATAATTTCAGTCCACATTTGTCTGATTTGAATCCCCATATTATTAAAGTCTCTTCCAGTAAGACATGTTTGGACCACCATCTTGGTGCCATCAGTCCAAAAACCAGTCATTGTGAGCATGGCAGTCTTACATTATGGGCTATATTTGCCTGCCCTCTTTTAGCCTTTTACCTATCCAGACTCAAGCCTCTTCTTTCTTGCTCTCCTCCTAACCCACAACTATATCCAGATTGTTGGAGGAGTCCCTCAGGGTGCCTGCTTTCTCCACCATATATATAACAGAAGGATTTATTTTACACCCTGGCTGGGTGCGGCAATGCTTAACACAATACATCTGAGTGCCTGATTTAATCCCTTGTGTATTTACATCTTATTACACCATGGCCCCAGGCTTTATTGGACGCCTGTCCCTTCAGTCCCCTTATTCAGTTCAATCAGGCACAGCTCTTCCAAACTGTCCCAATCCTGAGTACCTTAGTACTTCAGGAGTACCGTAGTACTTCAGAGTACCTTAGGCTTGTCCCTTGGAGCTTATCTTCAGGCAAGCACACCCCTGATGAAGCTCAGATCCAGTCCTGTCCTTGGGCGAGCCTCCTTTTCCATGGAGTTTCCCCTTAACTTCTGTGGTGTTCTCTCTCTTGTGGAGTTTCCACTCAGCTCCTCTGATGTCCTCTCAAAGGCCTCTTCCTTGATGGCCCAGTTGTGGTGCTTTTTTTGCTGCCTTATCCCCTTGCCTCACCCTCACCTGCTCGGTCTTCCCCTCTCAGCCAGTGTGAACTCTTCTAAAGAACCAGGCTCACTCAACTAGCCTGCCCTGTTGCACTATGTATCTCTACTATAAACTTACCTGTTTTCCTGAAAGAAAGTAGAATATAAATTCATAAAATTACCAAGAGTAAAATATTAATTCACAAGACACTTAAATGAGATAGTGCCAAGTTTTGTTTTAATCAAGCTTTAAAAGAAATAGGATCCTCTGCTCTTTAGCTGTTGTCTGGGATAAGTGACATACACGTACATTGCATAACACCATTATAAATAAACATGACAAAAAATAAAATTTTGAAAAGCCCTGGTATTATACAATTTGTGCCTGAATCAGTAATTTTCATTCTGTAAATCTTAATTTGCATGATGCCACTAATGAGTGATCACAAAACCTTGAAAGAAACTGGAATTTATTAAATACCTTTTTAGAGACACCAGAATATTTATTTTTAATCTCTACTAAGAGCATTTTGGGAAAGGTTAGTTTAACCTCTAGACAGTTCGGTATTATAACATCAGTTCCCCCACCCCCAATTTAATCTAATTTCATAAAAGAAACCAGCCAGTGTCTTTTAGGGGTGTTTTCAATATAAGATTCCAAACTATTTTCATGGATAAAAATTCTCAGGGCATAATATAAACAATCTATTTCTCATTGCTAGTCATTCTATTTATGTACAAAGTAAGGGCTGCTCATTTCTATTTACCAGTCATCAAGAAGTCTATTAAAAAAGTTTAGGAGACAGGAAAAAGAAAAAAAAATGGTTGAATAAATTTTCAGTAAAAACTTAAAATATAATATTATTCATACTGACAGACAGAGTGTGTGCAGCTGGGAGAGGAGGGGCTTTGAACAGGGGAGAAGTACCGCTTGTGCCCACTCATTGGCTGTCTTCATCTCCCTAGGTATATTATACAGGGGCTGGGGCCCTTTGGGCTGCAGCCCGAAGGGTGACACCCACAGGTTGTCGGCCGTTAGCGCGACTGTTTGTTGGGCCGTGTTGGCATTGACATCACCCCCCTTCATTGTATGTCTGCTGACTTGGATGTAGCTGATTTGTCTGAAGCCTGGAATAGCCCTCTCCAACTTAACTCACTGCCTGTCACTGAAGCTCCTGCCAGGGGAGAGTCATTTTCCACCTGCCTGGTTGTTACTGCTTCACCTCCTGCCGGACCAGTCAGACCCTCCACCGCTGCACTGGGAGGCTCGATTCACCTACAGGGAAGGAAAGGGAAGGATCTGTGAGTGTGGGGGAGCAGGAGTCGCTGCACCAGGGTCCCCACCCCATCCTCGCCAGCCCCCACCCCCTGTCTGCCACAGGAAGCTGACCCAGAGACTCTTAAGGATTCCACCTGTGGCGGTTCTGCAGGCCACCCACCGCGACCGCGTGGGGGGGCAGGATTATTGCCGGGGTCCCTTTTCCAGCTGGAGTCAAGTTGTTCAGCGGGTGGATATATATGTACTTATAGAGGAGGTGAAGTGGAGTTCTTTGGACAAAATGACTACAAAAGGGAAACAAACCATCATTACTAGGGCCCGTGGGAGGCAATTAAAACTTAGTAATTTTGTTGCAACTAGTCAGAGTTTTAACTCTGATGACAGAGAGGGATCTTTGCAGACCTCACTGGACAGTGATTTGGTGGCAGCTGAGGTGCCAGCGCCAGTGGGTGCTTGCCCCACCATTTTCCAACAGGACACCCCCCCCACCCCCTATCTGAGTCATTGGAGCCAACAACAGCTTTGTCCACCCAGCTGGTTCCCCCATGTGGGGGGCTGGAGCCCCAAGTTCCATTACTGGGGTATGAAGGGGGGGATAATATCACCACATTGTGGACACACCGTGTCAGGATCTTGGGGGTGCATTGGCAGCGCTTTTGGCTGGGGTGAAGGGGATAGAGACCCAGATTTTGGCACTTCAACCCCAGTTGCGGGAGATGTTGAATCTCTACAGACCTTTGGAGGCTACCTTGAAGGAGATGCTGGCCATCCAGTCTAACCAGGGGATAGGTGGCCCTACGTCAACTTTAGAGTCACGTGAATCTTCTGCCATGACACCCCTTACATTTGGTCGCAATGACAGGATGATCCTCCCACTGGTAGATTGGCCTAACCATCAGGTAATCCATGAAGCCCTCGCATTGAGGATTCTTCCATTGCCCAATGGGCATATACCTCTTTGGGATACGAACGTTAGGGTACTCCGCCATTTGAGCGCCATACTGGGGCACAGGGTCCCAGTTCACAATCTGGAACAGGTGTTATATCTACTAGGGGTGGGACATCGAGCAAAATACCAGTTACCGGTTTTACCAGTTACTGGTTTACAAAAAAAAGATTACCGGATTAAAACTGGATTACCGGTGCCGGATTTATTGCATTGATTTCAATGGGGAACTGTCCCCATTGAAATCAATGGGGGAAAAAATACCTCACCCTCCCAGGCTGTGCAGTTGGAAGGGGGGGCACCCTCCACCCACCTTGCCCAGCCTGGATTAAATTTTCTTTTTTTTACCCTAAGTCCCTAATGGTGTGGGCTCCGGGCCGCTGATGGCGACCCGGAGCCTGCACCAGCAGGTACTAGGGTGATCCCTGGGGTGGGGGTGGTTTAACACACACCCCACCCCAGGAATCACCCTACCTCCCCACCCAGGGATCGCCTACCTTTGGTGCTCCGGGCGGCGGTGGCGGTGGTCCGGCAGCTTCAGCGCTGGCTGTGGATGCCGGATTCAGCACTTTCTAGGCCTTCCATGGAACTTCTGGAAGTTCCCTGGAAGGCCTAGAAAGCACTGAAGCTGGCAGACACAGCCAGCGCTGAAGCCGCTGGACTGCCGCCACCCGGAGCGCCAAAGGTAACAGATCCCTGGGTGGGGAGGTAGGGTGATCCCTGGGGTGGGGGGTGTGTTAAACCCCCACCCCACCCCAGGGATCACCCTAGTACTACAGTACCTACCTGCTGGTGCGGGCTCTGGGTCGCCGGTGGGTGTCTCCCCTTCCACCTGCACAGCCTGAACTGGGAAGGGAAAGTGTTTGGGGTTTTTTTTGTTTCTTTTTTTACATTGCAGCCATTCATTTCAATGGCTGCAATGTAAAGAAATCCAGCATGGGGATCCGGAACCAGTACCCCCAAATACCGGAGTAATCCGATACTGCCGGTACACCAATATACCGGCAGTTTCTGATACCGGATAATCCGAACTTCCCAGCCCTAATATCTACCCTTCCTTGGTTGGGAACAGATGGTTGTTCTCTATTTTCACTCCCAGTCCATGGCCAATAGCCTATGCTCTCGTTCCTCTATTTTGACTTCATGGGGAATAATCATATCTAGGGTTTCCGTAATCCTGGTACTTGTGCGCCTGGTCAAAGTCGGCCTGGTCCCCCCCAGTCCACTTCAGGGTGCTACACACCAGCCCCCCAGGAGACCTTAAGGAAGTTGCAGAGTGCCCAGGTAACGGAGCAGGCTCCTGCTCCTTCCTCTATGGAAACTAAGGATAAAACGGAGGACCTGGTTCAGACAGAAGCCAAATTTGCTTAGAGTCTATGGTAATCCCTAAGGATAACCCTGATCATCTTTCCCCTATACCCCTAGCTGACCATTTCAAGGTAGGCCTTCCAATAACCAACCAATTAAAACCTCGGCATTCCTTTGTGAGGGACCCCCCAAAATTCCTCGGGGTCTCAGCATACTGTCCACAATGAGGATTTGCAGGGTGTGGGTCTGAAATACTTGATCCATAGGTTCTATGATAGGGGACATAATATGCCCACCAGCTTCCACGAGCCCCGGTGCTGCCCTATAGTATTGAGCCCACACCTGCCACAGCAGATGCCTATGCTGCAATCAGGATTCCCCTCCCGTGTAGCTTCATTGCTGGAGGAACTTAGGGCGGTAGATCCCATCTTCAGGAAAGCTGTAGCTAGATCCTCTAATTCCAAGCAGGGTCTGGCCCGAATCCATCACTCAACCACCTGCACATTTTCAGGTCATGTTCAGGCGGATTTAAGTTTGTCATCAGCCCCAGTTCCTCTGGTGACAGGAACCTCCCTTGGGGGGTACCTTAGTGCTGCTTCCTCCTCCCAAGGCCTTGGGGGTCTGGGGGAAGGGAGCTGCTCCTTGGGGCTCTCTTTGGATCCCTTAGCAGTGTCAACTGTTCAGTCAACAGACCTAGTGACTGTGGGCCCTAGCCCAGCCCTCAGTCAGTCCGGCTCCTTATGACTACTGGATAAAGAGCTGGTCAAACAACTGTGTATATGTTCATGGAACATAGCTGGTTGGGACAGGCATAAGAGTGACCCTGATTTTTTGGCCTTCATTAATTACTATCAGATTGTCTTATTTCAGGAGACTTTGGCCACTACTCCCTTATGCCTAGAGGGCTATAGAACATACGATCTGTCAGCAGTTAAATAGAACTCTAGAGACCGCGCTTGTGGCGGGTTGGAGTGCTTCATTGCTGAGGACCTACCCTTGGTAGATTTACATCCCATTAGAGATTCTCAGATAGCCCGGGGCTTTGTTGCCAGAATTCAATCTCTGACCTTTGTCAAATTTGACCGTTTATATCCCTCCTAGTAATGCAGGCTCATTTAGGAGGGCCTCTTGGGATAAATTGGAATATTTCCTGGAACAGCTTAGCCTTAAATACTCTCAGGTTCTTTTGATTTTGACTGGGGATTTTAACACAAGGCTGGGGGCCAACCATTCTGCCATGAGTCCTTATGCCAGCTCAGTCCCAGATGATCTATTTGGCCTTCTCAACCCTAGGAAGTCCAAGGATTTCCAGAGCAATTCCTCAAGGATCAAACTTGATAATGTAGCGGCCTCCCTTAATCTATATACCTTAAACGGATCCTGATTTAATGACCCAGAGGGGGAATTCACGTATCTGGGCCCTTTGGGCTCCAGTGTTGTGGAGCTTGCTCTGTTACCCTATCTTCGGGACTTCACAGTGGGGCAAGCATTAGTTGGTGATCACCTCCCACTATCCCTTTCCCTAGCTTTGGAGTATTCCAGTCCAGGTGATATGCAGTCCTTGAATTCTGAGGTTTCTCAACTAGCTATACTGAGAGCTCCCCATTGGGGTGACTCCCTGGAGGCAAAGATTGCTGGGTACATTAACCAGCCCTTCATGCAGCAACTTAGAGACAGTTTGCTCTGCTCTACTAACCCAGAGGAGACCTTGGAGTTATATGATCAGCTCAATGCGAAATGGTCTGAATCCTTCAACTGCAGGTGGTAGCCCCCGGGTTCTCTGGCTCCGGCAGGGGGAGTCAGTGGTTTGACAACAAATGTAAGCACCGGGCATGTGCCAAAGTAAACCAAATTTATTGTAGGTATAGGAGGGAACCATCTCATAGTCCCCCTATAGAGTATTTGGGTGCCAAAAGATCTTATAGACAACTGCTAAGGGAGAAAAGGAGGTTATTCTGGGAAGGGCAGTGGTCAGCCCTCATTCGGGCATCTGACCAAAAAGATTCTATCCAATTTTGGCATCTAGTAAACTCCTCAACTTGCAAGATGGGGAGATCAGTAGTCAGTACTATCCAGCCATCCTCATGGGCCGAGTATTTCTGTAATCTATTTGGTAGGCAGGCCGATGACTCCCTGCCGTACCAGCATGACAGCGGTTTGGATTACCATCCATGGCCACCTGTCCCAGAGTCAGAGATAGAGAAGTTGATAGATTCCTTCCGTAACCGGAAGGCCCCAGGCCCGGAGCAAGTGCACATAGAATTTCTGAAAGCCTTTAAGTCGTGATGGGTTCCTCTTTTAGCTAAGCTCTTCACAGCAATTAATCATTCGGGAAGGATTCCCATTCTGTGGTCAAAGGCAATAGTGATTCCCATCTACAAAAAAGGACAGCAGTTGAATCTAGCTAATTATCGCCCAATCAGTCTCCTTTGTGTGGTTGGGAAGGTATATGCACAAGTCCTTCTTGCAAGACTTACATCCTGGATAAGACAGGAAAAGATCATTCACCCAGAGCAAGCTGACTTCCAAGAAGGTTGCTCTACTTTAGAGCAATGTTGCCTGTTGGATTACTTAGTCAGCAAGTAGCGGGCCTGGAATCACTCTTTTTTTGTGGCCTTCTTAGATTTGAAAGCCGCTTTTGATTCCCTAGATAGGAATATACTCTGGGACAAGCTTCAAAGGTCTACAATAGATGGAAGGCTTCTTTGGATGATTCAGACCCTGTACTCTGGCTCTTCCCTAGTGGTAAGGGTAGACCCACATGGCCATGTGACAAACTCAGTTCCCATTCAGCGAGGCATTAAACAGGGTTTCATCCTCGCGCTGACTCTTTTCAATCTCTATATAAATGATAGTATTCCTGAGATGTCCAACTCAGTACATTTCCCCCCCCCCCAAGGTTGCAACCAGGTCTGTGGGGTGTCTCTTGTACGCCGACGATGTTGCCCTTCTTTTCAAAACCCGCATCAAACTTATGAGACAGATGTGGGCCCTTTCAAACTACTGTAAATCCAATAAATTAAAAATAAATTATTCAAAATGTAAAGTCCTGGTAATTACCAATAGAAGGAAGGTCTACAGTTGGGAGATAGGGGGTCACACAATTCAACAAGTGACCTCCTACTGGTATTTGGGACTGCTCTTCCACAAATCTGGTAGCTGGAGGGAACACGTTTCGGAGGCAATTCCAGCAATCAAGGGCTCTCTTTATGCCCTAATTAGTTTTTTCACCAGGCAGGGCAGAGATTCCATCTCTTCTGCCTTACAGGTGTTTAAGGGTGATTTCAGACGTTACTGGGCCCATTGGCCCCGTACCGAAATCAACCCATTCGTTCCCTGCTGGGGTCACCCCGTCATGCCATATCAGACGTGCCGGGGGGATCCCGGTGGGGAATCCAGGAAGGGGCGGGGCCGTGCAGTGCGGCGTGTGGCTGCACGGCCCCACCCCCTCCACGCACCCTGCCGCCCACCCTCCGAGGAGACGGGCGGGCAGCGGGGCCAATGCGGCCGCCGCGTTGGCCAAATCGCCACGGCCCGGGATCCCGCCGGTGATCCCGGGCCGTGGCGAGTGGCCAGACATTACTTTTTTTTGGTCCCTGCCGGGGGTCCATTTGACCACGCTTCCCAGGACATTCCCCCAGCTAGCCCGGGAAGCGTGGTTCAAATTGACCCCTTGTGCAGATTGACCGTGGCGAACATCTGGCGGCCACCAAACAGACATTTGAGACACATTGACCACAGGTGGGTATTCACCGTGGTTCACTGTGATCTCGTAACGTCTGAAAATACCCTAACTCTAAAGTTGGTGGGCAACTACTATATGGAGCAGAATTGTGGTCCGTATTCTACACCCACCAATCAAATCCAGTCCAGGCTAAATACCTCTCAGCCTTACTTGGTAACACTATTAGTATCCCTCAAGCCATGCTCCAGCTGGAGTTGGGACAGAAAGTCTGGGCCCAATTAACTGTCGAATCTGCCCTTAAATTCTGGTGGAAAATCCACTATGTCTGTACTTCTGAATTAGTCAAAGAGATGCTGAAGGACGTATGGGCCAGTCCCTGGCAACAGAAAATTTGCTCTTATCTACATACCATAGGACTCTCAGTTGAGTACCTGGGACACAAGCCATCAGGGGCAATTTGGAAAGAAATCCAGATAAGAGCAAACAATATCAACAGGCAGACAGAAATAGCCGTTATTAACTCCTCTCCTCATGTCTGTTCCTACTTGACATGGATGCCTGCTCAGGGACAGATCCCCGCCTATTTGGGTGCCCCTATTACAATTAGAGTCAATAGGCTTATTTTTAGGGCTCACGTAAATTCCCTCCCCTCTCGGGTTCTTGAGGGACGGACTCAAGGAACACCCTTCCTAGATAGGGTTTGCCCATTCGACCACGCAGAGATCGAGACGGTCACCCATATCTTTTTCTCGTGCCATCTTTATGATGCCTTGAGGAGAAAATATCTGTTGCCATTTATTCAAAGGTTTCCAGATGTTTCTACAGAGCTCTTGCTATGTTTGTTGTTAACTAGCACTTCACCTCAGGACATAAAAGACATTGCATCCTACATTACTCAAGCTGTCCGCTGCAGGCAAAATTTTTTGGACTTCAAGGACACTGTTGGTAGCTTTTGTTTATCTCCTTGAACTTCCTTATTACTAGTCTCCCTGGACCTTGAAGCTTCCTCATAGTATTGCTAATCTAAGGGGACAGATTAGTTTTTTTATCAAGTTTATTAGTTATGTTTACTCGTATATACTTATCAGTTACAGTGTACTCTAGTGACTGAGTGGTAACTCTGTGAATAATCCCTATTTGTTGTTTGTTATTGTTTCGTGCTTGTTTTGACCCCTCGACCAATTCAGCATTGTATGTATCCGTACATTTAAAAGGTAACCCTTGGGTACTTCTGCCCTAAAATTGATATTTGTTTACCTGCAAGGGTGAAGTGCTGCCGACACAAGCCCCAAGCAGGGAAAGGCTAATTTTACTCATACCATCAGGGGTCAAGAGCTGCCACCTCAAGCCCCGAGAAGGGCAAGGCCCGTTCCTTTTCCTTGCTATACAGGGGTCAAGTGTCACCAAAATAAGCCCTGAGAAGGGAAAGGCAGTTTATTTAAAGGTTACCCTTGGGTCAAATGTTGATCTCCGTAGCCCCTGGAATGGGTAACGTTGTTTGGGAGTCTATTAAGCCCCGAGTAGCAGAAGGCTTGCTCCTCCTCTTCCTTGCAATACACAGGGGTCAAGTGTTGCCAACATAAGCCCCAAGAAGGGTAAGGCAGTTACACTTACATTTAAAGTAGATTACCCCTAGGGGTTGAATGTTTATCTGTGTAACCTATGGAAAGGGTAAGGCTGGTTGGGGAAAGTGAGCTCACAGCTGAGTGGTCCCTATTATGGGCCGGGTCCCAAACCCTAAGAGAATTATACCTGAGCAAGCGTCCCTTCCCACCCAGGTTAGAGTAGGTCTTAACCCACTCTTAGTCAATAGGAATTGATGTGTATTCATTTATTTTTATTTTTTGTAAGTATTATATGGCATTTTGTTATGTATTGCTTTTTATTTGTTCTTACTCTATATTTATATTTGTTACGACCTATGATCAAACAATAAATAACTACTACTACTACTACTACTGACAGACCCCTGGAAAATCTGTAGGCTTTCGAGAACTTTCCCCCCATTCATTTTATATGTTCATGGAAAGCTGATTAATAATGGAATGAAAAAACAGAAAATGTGTTGGATAAAGGTTAGAAAAAATGGAAATAGGAATCTTGTTGCTGTAACAGGGTGTGGTTACCTGGGGTAAGTCCCCACAGTATTTCACCCAAATAGTCTCTTGTATCAAGGGAATTAACTTCACGTGTATTTATGCCCTCCATCATATATACAGTTCAGATACAGTCTCTGCTCTCAGTTAGCAACAGTCCTGTTGCTGGTACTCACAGTCTCAAGTCCGTAGTCTAACACAGCACTCTGTAATCCAATACTCCACATTCAGCACCTTGGCAAGCATAGAGTTCTAGGTTTCTTCATCTCAAGCACTAGTCAAAGGCTGCTTTTAGATGAGGAGCTAGGGAAGTGTGTTCTTCAATGTGCCGGTAAGAAAAGCTGCATGGGGTGTGTTTATACGCACCGGAAGTGGCAGCCCACCATAGGAATCAGAGACGCATGAGTAGCCTCCCATAGTCTCTTTGAAGGTGCATTCTGGAAACACAGGATTTCCGTGTTCTTCCAAGTCACTTATGAAAAATACATGTTGCATGTCCTGCATTAGCACCTATTCACTAATGCAGAGAAGGTAGAGAGTGTCTTGTCTGAAAATGCCCCCAAATTAGTTTATTTGCCACTGGGAGTACACGTGAACCAATTCAGACAATGAAAGCAGACAGAGAGGTAGCATCACATACATATGTGGAAATCCTCTTACAGATCTGATTAAGTTTAAGCCTAATTATCATCACTAATGTGCATTAGTGCAACTTTGGACTAAGTGCTGGGGTGGATGACTGTATCATAAGGGCAGGACTTTTATGGGTGGAGGTATGCACCTTTTTAATGTCCTGTTGTTAAATATGTAAATTCCCCCCTTTGTCTCTCTTGGCAGGTATGCTTAAGGGCATGTTTCCCTCCTTGTTCCTAAAGTCCCTCCCAAAACCCTTTAACTTGCAAATTAAATCAATCAGCCCAATAGCTCCTTTCCTTGCCACTCACCTCTTCTTGTGCAGAGAACTGCTAAAAAAAGTTTTGTCTGAAAGCCAAAAAGGGCTATGGCTCTAAAGGTCTGATGGAATGCATCCCTCTGCCTCACAATGCCTCCTGTAATAATTATGCCTATGCTGATATGTCAATAACAGTATTTCTACACCAGTTCTTTGAAAGATTGTTCTGCAACACTGAGAAAACACAAAGGCTAATTGTTTGTTTCCATTGAGGCTGTTTCTGCTTTCCTTAGAGAGTAGCGCAAAACAACCCCATCTCTGTGAGTGCTGTTTCTGTTCAAAACAGCTCTTTCATCTTCATTTGTGTGAGGAGGAAATCTCCTGGCATTTCTTATATTTTTCATGATTTTCCACTATTTTTGGTAATTTCCAGTAATGTTTGGTAATTTCCGGTATTATTGGTATTTTTCCGGTAATTTCTGGTATTATCGGTAATACTGAAATTACCACCAATTACCAGCAATTAGCAAAAAATTCTGGAAACTACCAGAAATTACTGAAAATTACCAAAATGGTCAGAAATCAGTGAAAATGTTAAATGTCAGTAGATTTCCTCCTAGTTCCTGAAGGGTTGGTATTTCATGATGGAAAGAGAGCACCTGCTCTCACTGCAGGCCTATTAAAGAGTTGACTAACCATGATATCTTCTTGCTGACAAATTATTAATTCCAACAGTAGGTGCTGATAGGTCTAGTAATGCTGAAGACAGTTGCTTTTAATTAGTTGCTGGGGATTTCTTGCCCTATTATGTAATATGAGAAAAACCGTGGGAGTAGATGACTGAAAAAGAAACAGATCTATGGTTCCCCATATGGAACTCTCATATTATTATGTTCATGAGAATGGGCTTGGGTCCCCCCTGCAAGAAGAACAAGCAATGTGGATTGGCTTATACATCCCTTGTCCTGTTGGATGCCATATGCTCCTCACCCTCTCTGAAAAGCCCTCCATCTTCCAATGGCACTAAATTCTTAGGGATTTCTTCACTCACCACTTCCCTAAAAACCACTAAGGGTATTTCTTCTACAACATGGAGGGATAATGGAGAAACATTTGTACAGTGTCAGATACGTGAACTTTCTGGAGGAGCTGGGAGTGTCCTGCATGCATCCTCTTTGCGAGTCTAACAACACTTGGTGAAATGCCTTTATCACTCCTTTTGCAACAACAGTAGAAGACTAAGGAGTCCATTCCCCAAACCCCTTTCTAATGTATACTGCTGGCATAAATTTATACTGGATACAAGATCATTCTGGACTTGTTATTAGGCCCTGCATTTAAAGAGGAGATCTAAAAGTATCTCAGGAAAAAAAAAGTTAAACAATTGCTGCCTCATCAGGTAAAAAAACCCTTTATTTTTAAAACCTCTAATGACGACATGGCCCAAAGCCCACTGAAGTTCTCTGACAGTTTTATGTATATAGATTGTAAGGTATCTAGATCAGTAGGGCCCATTTTGGTTGGCTCCTAGGAACGTCTCCACTCTTCTGGATGCCACAGAGTACCAGGCCAGCCCTTGGGGCTGGAAGTGCCCTCTTCTGGATTTCCTTTTTCAGCATTTAAGCCTTTCTGTGCTCTGGGGGCTCATCCCTGCTTGGCCTCTTAAAGCAGACTGTCAACATTTCAGGAGTCTGCTGCTCTTACAGCTGTCAAAGGAGGCAATCACAAGATGGCAAGCAGATCGCCTTCAAGGGGTTGCTGCTTGGCTCTGTCACATCCTCATAAAAATAAACACCTTTGCCTTTCAAACAAAATGATGAAAAAAATATACTGGGATGTGGCCATCATTCCTAGCTGATCAGCTTCATCACAATGTTGGACAAAAAAGAACACAGTCTGCTGCTAGGCATTGGTTTAGGTGACGATGAGTGGAGGGTCCTAACTGGGGGGGGCGGGGAAGCATGACTTTGGCTCTTTTTACATAGACCGCAGTGCAGGGGTGGGGGATGGGGGTGTTGGTGTGTGCTGTGTTCTGTATTCAGTGGGTGGGGGGAGGGTGTAGACAGGCACACACCCATCTACAGCCATCTCCCACCCATCAACACACGGAGCAACCACTATTTTCTCTGGTTCCTCTGTACATGAGGGATGGGCATAGATTGGAGTGCAAGTGTGTGCGTGGAAGTGTGCACGCATGCATGAACACACACCCCACCGTGGATTTACACGGGGGTCACCCACGCATGAACACCCAGATTTCTGGGTGTTCATGCATCTGTGCCGCCCATATAAAAAGGGCCTTTGCCTTAAATATGTGACAGTTGGTGAAGGTGGCCGTTCTGGGGTGCCTGTTAATGGAGTCATACCAAAATATACAATGCAAGTGTTCAAATACTACACAGAAGACTGCCCTCACTGCACGGCTCGGGTATACCAAGCAGATCCTTTGTTCTGCAGGCTGGTACATTTGCCTTCGTTCCTTTGTACCCAACATGCCAGGAACATCTACAAAGGGTGACAGCATGAAGATAGAATCATTCAGGTGACTTCAGTGTTCTTGAAATGAGGTCCTAGGCACAGTGAACAGAAAGTCTTCAATAGCAGCAATTTTTACTGTTCAAATAGGGTTAATTTTTATTGTGAACTGAATCAAATATTAGAATAAAGTTGAGCAAGTCAGAAATAAATAAAAATCACTCTCAAACCCCTCAATGCATGGATCTCACATTTAACTTCCAGTGGGAGAAAAATATTGATCTGATTGTCTGAGATAAAGTAGTAAAGGGGCTGCATTTTATGCAAAAGGCAAAAGGCAAAGTGCAGCGCAGTCACAAAGCAGGCCTCAGAAATGACAGAATTTATTTAAACTAAAATACTAAGGGCGTCCTAAGCCTTGTCATGTGAAAGTGCTAAAAGCACAAAGTGTAAAGAATTATCACAGCTTGCAATTATCAGTATAAGAAGATTAAATGGCTCAATTCCTTTCTTTTCTTTCCTAAGCTGAGTTTATCTTCATTCACACAGTAACCACAGAGCAAGAGTGACAAACTTCAAAGGCAAATGTTACAGTGTTCTGGGTTTCATCTTTAAGGTTACTCTTTTTATTCCCTCCCATCCCCTAAAAAAAAAAAATATCTTGCCACAATAAAGCACAAAATTTTGAATAACAACAATAATTTTCTCATGCAGTGGATGAAGTTGCTGATACCTAGTTGAAGGGAAGGGCATGTTTGACATTGAGTTTTAGACTTGTTTATTATCTTGAGAAAATGCTCTTCGTGTTTTGTCAAGCGGACATATTTAATCTGTTCTATGATGATAATAACTGAATAGCTGGGTAGACATTCACTCAGCCCTACATTTTCAATAGTAGCTTCTAATGATGGGTCCCTAATCTCAGGGAAGTTGGAGACCTGATTTTCACAGATACAGAAGAGCACTAAATGATCTGAGAGTGATTGCTATGCCTGAAATAGAGCTGAAGTGGTTATCTCCACAAATCATTCCTGGTAGCCACATTGCATCAATATTGATTTGTAGCCAAGCAGTAGCCACTTGTTAGCCAATGGTTTAACCGAGTTACCAAATTACTGTTTTTAACATTCTTTACTTGCTGTTTACCATGCTATCTTTCCCCCATCCATTCCCAGTTACAGGCTAGTTCCCTTTGCCCATAATTCCTTTCCTGTTTACCTTGGTGTTCAGATTGACATTTAACTCTGTTTTTCCATTGCATGCTTGATTCAAAGCTGCTCGATGAAGCCGCACTATTGGTCAAGGAGTGCCAGGGACTGGATGACACAGTCAAAATAACTTCACTATTGGCTGGAAATGATAAAACATAGAAAAACACAAAGGCAGTTAAATGATTAATCAGTTACCCAGTAACAGTAAATCAGTTTTATGATTGCCCATTAACAGAATGAACCTGCATTTAAGATTGGTCCTTTTCACACAGACGCCACACACCCATCTCCACCCATCGGATGGGTGGGAGAGCATCTGTGTGAATGACGCTGGGTGTGTGTGTGCATGCCTGTGACCCACCCATCTACACCCACAGAGCATCCAGGAAGGAGACAGCATGCTCCATGGGTGGAGGTGGGTGGAGATGGGTGTTGAAAACCCAGTCGTACGTGTGAATGGGAAAGCAGACCTACCCATGGGAAGGGTCTGCCAAAACCAGTGGGAGATGGCTATAGAGACACCATAGGAGCCTGCAAGCAGACACACCCACTGGTAGAGAAGCTGAATGCCCGGCCAGGAGCCCTTCAAGGAGAATTTAGCAAGGACATGGGTGTGCTGGCTCCCAACGTATCAGGCAGAAAAGCCACAGACAAGACAAAGGGAGTCAATGCTATGCCACATATAGAAATGGGCAAGGTAATCCAAGGGACCCTTGACAGCCCATGAGAGGGGGGTCCAGGCCACCAACGCCAGGGAGGGGGGTCCAGGATGCCCACTGACCGCTCTCCCATTCTGACACATGGGAGAGAATGCAACGCAGCGCCAGCTGCATCACCCTCCCCCCCCAGAAATGAGGCCCAGGGAGGAGACCGCCTCTGACAGTGAGGTAAGACAGGGTAACCACACCCACGCAGGGGAGGACACAGACAAGCCCCAAGCAGGGACAGACCGCTAACAGTTCCTCCTCCACCCCCGCAGAGCACCCGCACCCTGGACCACAGTACCATCAGGGAGACAGCTGAGGAGGGTCTCCGTGGCAGTCAGGTATAACAGTGGGAACCCCTGGGGGGAACAGGGAGAACAAGGAACACCCCACAGCACCAACAGGGGTACAGCAGGAGAACAGGTCACCCAGATGCATTCCCTTAACAGGAGAGCACCTGCTCCACTGCCACCACATCCACCGAGTGGGACCATGCAACAAGGCTGGATGGTCCCCCACAGACAGACCCCCCCCAAAGGAACCCCTGGACAAGACCCTGGATTTCATATGACTATGGGGGACAAAAAAAGTTCAGGCATACCTGGTGCACTACTTCAAGACAAAATATGTCTATGAATCTATCACCCAGGAGATGCAGTGCACAGTGTAAAACAGGGATGGGGCCCAATGCATGCAGCAGGCAAAGGACTTGAGGTCAGGATACAAACATATCCAGGACAATAATTTCAAGTCCAGCCATGCCATGCACACACATGAGTTTGCTGAGGAGCTGGATCACTACCTCTGTGTGGATGGGGAGATAGTGGTCTCCCGCAAACATGGCGGCCTTCCCCAAGGGTAGGAAAAGGGTCAAAAAGACACACACACCTTCCCGAACAGCCCAAGCACGGGGAGCCCACTGCCCCTAGTGATACCAGTCAGGAAGCAGGGGGACACACACACACACATGCCCTAGAGGTGGAGGAGACATCACTGGAAGCCACCACCGGAAGCATCACCCTCCTCATGTGCCCTTAAAACCCACAGGGTCAGACCCGATAGGATCAGGGGGTGCACGGGGAGTGGCTGGACACCAGGGATGCCCACAAGGAGGAGGAAGACTACGACCCAGGTAAGAGAATGAACCCAAGGAACAGGGGTGGTGGGGGCTTGGCCCAGGACAGTCAAGGCCCCAGTGGGAAAGCAAGGGTGAACTGACAGATCACTATTGCCCCCACAGCTCAAGGGGACCTGGAGATGCAGGAGGAGGAAGTGGAGGCCCAGGAGGAGGACATGGCAGATCAAAAGACAAATGCAGGTACGGGGACAAAAAACAAATATGTATTGTAGCAAGGTATACAGTGGTACAGGACTATTGGAATGAGGCCTTTGACAGGCAATGTTCAGTTCTTGTCCAGTTGGACTGTCACGTTTTGCATTGTCTCATTTATTACAAATGGAAAGTGAGCTTTGTGACTTAGCTGAACTAATCATACTAATTGGGCTTCACTTTTTCCAAGTTGTATAAAATGAGTTTACACTTCATTTTGATACCAGACTAGCAAAGCAAGTATTGTAAAAAGACAATATATTTATAAATAAAGGAGCATGAGACTTTTGAATATAAAAATATATGCATAGTTTACTTAAATATAAATAAAGAATATCAGTAGCTTACATAGAATGGTATTGATAGCCAATCAAAGTTACATGATCTTAAAACATTTCTATTTTAAGAAAAAGCTTCTAAAAACTTAACATATGCACAATTCATTGGCTCAAAGATATCAAGAATCATACATTACATTCTTCCCAGTTCTTCCCTTTGTCTGCCAAGATGTTGGTTGGAAAGAAACTCCATCATGTGGTGTGGAATTTCAGTCTGAAAAAAGTCAGGCTGTGTCTCTCTTCTTAAAGCAGTTTGCCAGAAGACTCACATTCCTGAGTAGTGTCATTGATGACATCAGTTAGCAAGGAAATACACTGGAATCTAATTGGCTCTCTTAATTACGAACAAGTAAAGTTTTTAAATTTCCTTCAAGGTTTTTAAATAGAAACCTTATATTTTTATCAAAGATAATTGTCAGATTACAGAGAGAATAACCAGAGCTTAAGGTTTTTCAACCATTAATTAAATAGATATGTTAGCTATAAAAAACTAAATTAAAGACTCCTTCTTAGTTTGGAGATGTTTATAGCCTGATCATTTGTCATTTAGACACATAACAGATAAGATTCCAGACACCTAGACTGGCCAGAGGGCCTCTTTATTGCCTTCTAACTCCTAGCTATTTGACTGTTTCCTTGGATACAGTGAAAGTTGATTTGGGAAGTTTAGAAAAAAGCTCTTTGGAATGTAGCTGAAGAAACTTCAGCCTGAACCAATGCTAATACAGAAGTTGATTTTAGAAATTAATACTGCAAAACACAAATCCAATACTTTGAAACAAAAAGTTAACTTATAAAAACTCAAAATTAATACATTAGGAACACAGATGGCCAAAAATATATGCTTATAATAGGAAATACATGACAGGACTATGATGCACCGGCATAGGGCATCGCTGTTCTCCTCGGAAATCTGCCTGAAAGCCACACCTTGCACATGCTGGTACAGGGGCACAGGGCTAGTTCTCTGTCATGGAGGGGGATTGTCCAAGGCAGCCCCATGGGTCTCACAAACATTGTGTAGTACACAGGCAGCCAGGACGAGGATGGAGGTATGTTGGAAGTTGAACTGGCTCTGGTTAAGTAGGAGGAACCACATCATTTTAGCAGGCCGAAAGTCCTCTCCACCATGTACTTTGCAGAGACCAGGCGCTCATTAGAGAGCACACAGTTGAGCACACAGGCAACAGGACAGGTCCTCATTAGTCATGGGTTCAGGAGATAGGCGGGCTCTCCGATTATAACCAGAGCCATTGACAATCCCTCGGTAAACCTGAAAAGATTTGGGTCTATATCCCCATTGGATATCCTGGCATATAAGGAGGATGATTGCAAGATATGAGCAATGTGGGGTCCCCTCGAGAGACCTATGTACACTAGGGATGGGCGAACAGAACCAATTTCAGAAATTCAGTTCATTTCGGCTTGGTTTGAAAATCAAGTTCAGTTCGGAAGTTCAGTTTGGTCAACCAAACTATTTGAGTTCAGTCCAAACTCCAAACTTCCAAACAGAGTTCAGAAATTCAAACCCCATTGAACTAAATGAAATATTATCTTATAGGAATGGGTGAACAGAGCTGAGTTCGGAAATTCAGTTCAGTTCGGTTCGAAAATCAAGTTTGGTTTGGTTGACCGAACTGGTCGAGTTCGGTCTGAACTCCAACTTCTGAACCGCATTCGCCCATCCCTAATGTACACATCTATGAAGAGACAATGGTGGTCCATGATTGCCTGAAGGTTCACAGAGAGAAGGCACTTCCTGTTGAGATAGTCTATCTTTCTGTGTGGAAGGCAGAAGATCGGGATGTGTGTGCTGTCTATTGTGCCTATGCAGTGGGGGAAATCCATCATCTTGAAGCCATAGATCACCACCACTGGGTCCTGTAGCTGTAAGACCTGCTCAAGGAGCAGCTCCACAATGAAGTCGCAGATATCATGCAGGTGCCTGTTAACAGTTTATGCCCCCACACCAAACTGTTCTGTTATGCTCCTGCAGGAGTTGGGGTTGGCCAGGCGTCACACTGCTATCACCACCCACATCCCAGGAGGAATAAGGTTGTGCATATTGGTTGCACACCTCCTGAGGTGGGGGACAAGGATGTCTGCTACCGGGCTCAGCATGGAGTGGGTCAACTGGAAGTGTGATGTCCATTCCTTGTTGGTCCATGCGACCAGCATGGTCTACCACCAGTCATTGCTTCATGGCTGCATCCAACCTAGTCTCTGCATAGGTAGGGTCACCTGATGACCATAGATGTTCAGGGGAAACCTGGAGAGGATGAGGCAGATGTACTGTGATGCTGCTGTCCCCACAATTGTTAGGCATCTGGCCTGCACCCTCCTTGCCCATCACACCGTTGCTACTTAGTACAGGTTGGCTGACTGTCTGTGGAGGGGCACATGGATAAACCATTGGTGATCTGGGAGCACCAGCGTGGCCCACCACTCATATGCCTGCTCCAGGAGGTTGAAGCATGCCACAAGGATGGTGAGGAGGGCAGCATGCACCTGCAGGATGCCTACAACAGGCATCGTGCTCCCACCTCCGTGACCACTCCCTGTGCACCAACCACCATATCCTGTGACCACTCACCAGGCCCCAACCAGCCAACATACCCTGTGAACTGGAACCCTGAGACAACAACCCTACCTGGTGATTGCTCCCCTTGCACACTACCCTCTCAACTGCAAGCAGCACACCACATTATGATTAAAATGTACTAGTAAGCCACCCTGAGACATCTGTTGATGGGAGGGGGTGGGATATAAATGTAAATATAAATAAATATAAATAAACTACCATCACCTCTCCACCACACACCCCGCAGTGTTACATGCTGACACGTTTCGGTCACCCTCTGTAAAAGCTCCTGGCCTCTCGTGCCACTCGCTTGCCAATGCACCTCACAACCAATACACACTTGCACTGCTTGCTCTCCAACCGCATCCCCAACTTCTCCCACACAGCTCTCTCCCACTAAACGTGCCCCCAAATTTCTCTCTCCGCTCCTTCTATCACTTTCCGAACTCTCTTCACTCCACAAACACCACCAACTTGCCATGTCCTTGCAGTCAAACGGGCTCCCATATGTAAATGGGTGAGATGTCACAGGGTCGCTTTGGTTGGTTCAGTGATATGGGTGTGGCCTGCACACCTGTCTGGGGTCTCAGTGATGCCAACCTGTTGCACAGCATGGAATCTGGATGACGCACCAACACAGCTGCTGTCTATAGCCCCCAGGTAAGGTGTCATGGGACCTTCTTGGCCATGCAGCCCAACCTGGGCATGGGGCCTGCATCTGGAGCCCCGCTGTCAGAGGGGAGCTGGACAGATTTTATTTTATTTTATTTTATTTTATTTTATTTTATTTTATTTTATTGTATTTTATTTATTTATTTATTTATTTATTTATTAGTCGCCCTACTCATGCCTACGGCATCTCAGGGTAGTGTACAATAACCAAAAATACATACAAATACAATAAAAATATTAAAAAGTGCAACAATATATTTTTTAAAATCTTAAAAAACCCCAACATTTATCCCCAACTACCCCACCCTCCCATCCCCCCACCCCCTCCAAAGGCCTGGGTGAACAGCCAGGTCTTGCAGGCTCAGCAAAAAGGCAGCAGACCTGGGGCCAGGTGGGCTTCCTCCAGGAGGGAATTCCAAAGTCATGGCCCGGCCACCAAGAACGCCCTCTCCATTGTAGCCCCCTGTTTTACATGAGGGACCTCCAAAAAGGCCGAAGGGATCATCTGAGGTACAGAGGGTGAGGCGGTTCCTGAGGCAAGAGGGGCCCAGACTGTGCAGGGCTTTATAGACCAATGCTAACACCTTGAATCTGGCTTGGTATGCTATAGGAAGCCAGTGCAGAGCATGGAGCACAGGCGTTATGTGCTCCCGCCGAACCGTCCCTGTAAAGAGACAGGCCTCTGCATTCTGCACTAGCTGAAGCCTCTGAACCAGTGTCAAGGGAAGCCCCATGTAGAGCGCGTTGCAGTAGTCTAGCCTCGAGGTGATGAAGGCATGGGTGATGGTGGCCAGATCGGGCCTGGAAATGTATGGGCGCAGCCTCAGCACTAGATACAAGTGGTGGAAGGTGAATTTAGCCACCGCCTCCACCTGTCAATCCAGATGGAGGTCTGAGTCCAGAAGTACTCCCAGGCTCTGAACCTGCTGGGCTACTGCCCCCTTACAAGGGGCGCCAGCACCTCCCTCGCCCTACCAACCACCATCACCTCCATCTTGTCAGGATTGAGCTTCAGTCTGCTCTGTCACATCCAATCCACCACGGCCTCCAGACACTGGGAACGTAATGAGACAGCAGGACCTGGGTCAGTTAAAAAGAAGATGTACAGTTGAGTATCATCAGTATATTGGTGAAATTGCGCCTTGAACCCTCTCGTGATCTCCCCCAAGGGCTGCATATACAAATTAAATAATAACAGAGACAAGATCAAACCCTGCTGAACGCCACAGGTCAAGGTCCAAGGGCTTGGTGTTTCAGCCCCCAACACCACCCGCTGGCTTGTCCCCAAGAGGAATGAGCGGAACCACCCAAGGACAGTCCTGTCCAGACCCCCAGGTCTCACAGGCTAGCCGTCTCAGCAGCAGCCTAAGGTCCAATGTGTCAAAGGCAGCTGAGAGATCTAGCAGGATCAGAAATGTTGAACATCCTGCATCCATCTACCGGCGGAGATCTTCCACCAAGGCCACCAACGGTGTATCAGTACCATAGATGGGATGGAACCCAGACTGAAAAGGGCCTCCAATCCAGTGTCGAATTTACTCTGGATATGAGTGATCTTGTCTGCAAAATAGATGGCAAACTCCTCACAGCAGGCCTGGGACAAGTCCCCGTCCAGGCAGTGGGAGGCCGGACTGACCAGCCCTCACACCACCCAGAACAGCTTCGCTGGACACGACTTTGCAGACGCTATGAGGGCAGAAAAGAATACTTTCTTTGCTGTCCTCACAGCCTCAACATGGACTGCAAATGGGCCCTTTGGAGAAGTCAATCAGATTCTGAGAGAGTCCGACGCCAGCATCACTCTAAGTCTCCTGCCTACCTGTTTCATACACCTCAGCCCCTCAGTAAACCAAGGGCCTCTGTGGTGATGAGACGGAGGGAGGGGACATCTCGGAGCCACCCTGTCAATGGCCTCCCCAATCAAAATGTTCCAATGCTGGGCCAGGTCATCGACAGAGTGACTGTCAGGGTCTAAGGTTAACTCCCTCAGAGCCTCCTGGAACCACTGAGGTTCCATCAGTCTCCAAGGGCAGACCAACCTAACTGTGTCCAATCCCCTTATGGAGGTGGTGCGCTGAGAGGCTGGCCTGTAGGAGGTAATGATCCGTCCATGACAAGGGTGTGACCCTCACATCCCCCAGTAACAGATCACCTGCCTCAAGGCCAGAACAGAAGACTAGGTCGAGCATATGTCCCCCACATGGGTCGGGCAGTTGACCACCTGGGATAAGTCCATGGTGGCCATGGCAGCCATGAACTCTCACTCTGCTCCTACAAGGCCAGCATCAGCATGGGCGTTGAAGTCCCCCAGGACCAGAGTCTTGGAGGAGTTCAGCACCACCTCTGAGGCCAGCTCTGCTAGAGCAGCAAGGAATGCTTCTGGACAGGAAGGGACCCAGTATACCAGAAGCACCCCGAGATTGCCCCCAGCCAAATCAAACACCACATGGAGGGCCTCAATACCTGGAATCCCCCAGACTGGGTATCTCCTGACCAGCCATTGCTCTCTAAAAACAATGGCTACACCACCACCCCAGTCCCCAGTACGGGGCTGGTGCTTCACAGCATACTGGGCCTGAACGAGGTCAGCTAAAACTGGTCCTGCCTCCTCGTCCAGCCAGGTTTCTGTAATACATGCAAGGTCCGCTGCCCAATCCAGAATCAAATCTCAAATTACTGGGACCTTATTCACTATGGACCTTGCATTTAGCAGCAGCAGCCCTTTATAGGTGGATCTTACACCCAGCGCCTCCCTCAACCTCAGTGGGGGGGTGACTCTCTTAACCTCCAGCAGGAACCTTGGTCCCCTGGGAGTGCGAGTCACTGGTCCCCTTGGACCATACCATCCTTGCCCCACAACCACCCCTATAGCCGCTCCTCCCCCTCCGTCCACTCCTTCCTGACCCCTTCCCCATGGCTACTCGCCCAAGGTCCTCCAGAGTCTCCCTCCACCCCCTTACCCTCCCCATCCCATTTCCCCCAACCCTCCACACCCTCCCCTACCCTCCCCACCCTAAAGATGCCTTTAGGCGTGCTGCTCGGATGTGTCCTGATACAGAGGCCCCTGGAAGATTCCCATCTCATCTTCCCACGGCCCCTGTCTGGCCTCATTCCCTCTTATCTAGCAATACTGTGTACGCTGTGTGTGTGTGTGTGATTCCCAGACATGCTGTTCCAGGCCGCTATTAGCTGGCCAAGGTCAACCGTCAGGGAGCCAATAGCTCAGGCTCCCTCCCAGCTCATTTCTAGCCATCCTCCATCCACCTCTGGTTTACTCCTGCTCACTTCCTCTTTACTGGCCATGTCCAGCTGAGTATCTGGACATGCCTTTGACCACTGGGACAGTGAGGAGTGGCTGGTGTGTGCCACCATGCTGCTGGGTACCCTGTGGCAGAGGAGCGATGTCCAGCTGTTGGTGGGCGACCCCCTTTCCATTGGTGATGGCTTCAATCTCCTGCCTCCTTATATGTGACTGATGGGTCACCCCTTTGGGGGTCTTGAGTGCCAGAGTTGGTCCAGGGAGCTCAGTTTCATGCCCCAACACCACCGTGACCATTGACACCTACCCACTGTTGTGCTGCCATGGGAAGCCTGGGATATAGCTTCTGCTTGCGAGGGCTGATCATCACGACTTTGGATTGGCCCTCCAAGCTGGGGGTCCATATGTTGCTAGCTGCTACACCAGTGTTCTCCTGCATGCCCGTGACTACTCTCACCCTCAAATGGATTGTCAGACCCACCTCAGGGAGCTGGCATTGCTGCCTCCTGAGGCTGGTGGCCCCTTCCTAACCAGGACGCCCACTGAGCTGGAGATGACTGCCCTGAGAGCTGTGCTGAGTCGTTCAGATGTCTGGAATGCTGCTGCTGCCACAAGCCACCTCCTTCTGCCTGCTTCATGGTGGATGCCCACATACGTGCCCATGGTTACTATCAGAGCCTCTTTGCCTAAGAGGGCCATGTGCAGGGGCCCCTGTTCCTTTAGTGCCTGGCACCTGCAATGTGACCCTGCTGTTGCTGCAACCTGCTTTGGGGATTCCCGCTCCCTAGTGATTGAACAGTGCTCCTGCTTCCCTGTGCCCATTCTGCAGGTTGAATAGAACCAGTGGGAAGGAAGGCACATTACTTTGAGGACAGACAGGTGGGAGGTGGGAAGCAGTGGGAGACAGATGGGAGAAGAGACCAGGTGCAATGTGTGTGCATACTTAATGCTACTGAGTATTAGGTGGGTGTGTCTGTGTATAGTGCTGTGGGGTGTATATGGGTGTGCTATTTTGTGTTAATTTGTGACATTGCTGTGTGCATGTTCTCAGCATATGTGGAGCTTTGAATGTGCTTTTATTTTGTTTGCATGTGTGACATTACCTGTGTATGTGGAACTACTGCATTTTGGGAGTGTGTGCATGAGGCACTGTTGGATAGCATATATGTTTAGTCTACATTTATTTCATCATGTGATTATTAATTTCCCATAATTGTATTTAAATGTTTGAAATGCTAATGGCCTTTTTAAAAGTAAGTCCCTCCAAAGTGATTGCTTTTATATAGATATGCTTGTATTACTTTGCTAAGTCTATAATTTTGATTTTTACATTCCTGCAAAGGGGTCCCTGAGTGATCTGAAAGCTTGTGTAGTCTTACTAACTGAAGTTACTATCTGAGTTGTTGGCCCAATGAAAGATATCAACTGAACCATTCAGCCCTTCTGAGCATGCCCAGCTTCCCCCCAATCTGGAGGAAGTCACACATAGCTGGAGTCCCTCTGGAGGGTGAGTACTCTACCCCCTCAGCCACTGCTAGGCTTCCATTTCCTCTTCCCTGGCCCATCCCCCTCCCACAAGCCCCGTCTTTTGTCCCTGCCCTTGGAAACTACTTGCAAGTATTCACTAATGGTCCTTGGACCAGCCTGAACACTTGGGGCCAGTCCTTGGAACTCAGCTAATATTTGTGAGCACTTTTTTTTCAATTTCCACTTCTCAATTCATTCCATAGTAGGAACAGAACAGCAAGAGCATAGAGGAAAAAGAGAAAGTGAAGGGTAAAGGGGTGGTCTAGGCACATGTAGCAGAGAGCTAGGGAATGGAGTAGTTTTCATCCCCATGATACTACAAGAATAATGTCAGTCACTAGTAATTAAATATGTCAAAAAGTGAATGACCAAACAGCGGTAAATTAAATCTTTTATTTAAACGTTTCAGCTTCCTCTTTCTTCAGTAACCAGTTGGATTTAAAGTCTATGCTGCTGGGAGTCAAGGTAACAGAGTGTAGAGTGTTGAGGGAAGAAGAATTCCAAGGCAGGTGATTCTGAAAGGGAGGGGAGAAGTACTAAAGATCAGGAGGAGCTTAAGTGTTGACTTCTAGGTTGAGGCCTTGGGCTGTATGGGAACAAAGTCTGTATATCCAAAAGTTCTCCCTTTCTTCTAGTGACCATTGTATTGGTGGAGTCTCTATGGGGAATATTGCCAAGTCCAAAAAGCTGTGGCTGTCCGAGTTAAAATGTTTAGAAACATGTTGTTCTAGCTTCTTTGTGACAATAGCCAATTTGTGGTTTCTAAAACGTGTGCGAAGATCAGTAGTTGTCTTTCCAACATATTGAATGTGGCATCCAGGGCGCTTGCATTCAATAACATATATGAGAGAGCTGGATTTACAGGTGATATTCTGTTTAATAAAGTAGATTTTGCCAGTTACACTGCTTTTAAAGGTTGAAGTCTCTTTCATGTACATGCAGGCGATGCACCAACTGGAATTACAACAGTGTGATCCTGGATTGTAGATAGGTGGTTTAATTTGGGCTCGTACAAGCAATTTGCGTAGGTTGGGAAGTTGATGGAAGACAATGGGTGTTTTCAGACGTTACGGGGCTGCTTGGCCCCGTACCGAAAACAACCCTTTCATTCCCCGCCGGGGTCACCCCGTCACGCCATATCAGACATGCCGGGGGGATCCCAGTGGGGAATCCGGGAGGGGGCGGGGCCGCGCGGTGCAACATGTGGACACACGGCCCCGGCCCCTCCACTCACCCCACCGCCCGCCCTCCAGGGAGACGGGCGGGCAGCGGGGCCACTGCGGCTGTCACGTCGGGCCGGATGTGCCATGGCCTGGGATCCCGCCGGGTATCCCGGGCCGTGGCAACCGGCCAGACGTTACTTTTTTTTTGTCCCCGCTGGGGATCTTTTTGACCACGCTTCCCGGGACATTTCCCCGGCTAGCCCTGGAAGCGTGGTTCAAATTGACCCCATGTGTGTATTGACCGTGGCGAACATCTGGCGGCCGCCAAACAGATGTTCAAGACACAGTGACCACAGGTGGGTATTCACCGTGGATCACTGTGATCTCGTAACGTCTGAAAATACCCAATGAGAGGGGGTTTGTTAATAGATGTAGACAGATGTGGTGAGCTGGCAAACAAGGAATAGCTTTCCTTAATAGCCAGATGAAATTTAGGGTATGCTGGGTGGAAGTCAACCACAAAAGGGATGCATTATTGTTCAGTATTTTCACTCATTGGTTTTTGGAGGAGCGAGTCCCTTGTGAGAATAGATGCTTGGTAGATGTTGTGGTCAATAACATGTGGAGGATATCTCCTACAAAGGAGTTGCTGCTTGAACTCGTTAATTCTTTTGAAGTAATTGGTGTTATTATGGAGCCATAGTAGTGGCTCCATAGTTAAGGCGGAGCTAGCTTTCTTCATTGAGAGGCCCATAGAGTTCAATGGGAGTCCCAGGGGCAATTTCCTCTGGCTTGTAACTCACTCTTGACAGGGTTTTCTCGTTGATTTGCCATGAATAGCGAATGTGGTTTGCATAGAAGAGTCGGGAAATGCTCAAAGTACATGCCACCATTGACAGATTGTGCAATGGATAGCTATAAGATGTTTAATTATGATTTTAAAGTACTGTCTGTATGCTTTAACTTAGACTTATGTCATGCACTCTTCCATATCTATTTGACTTGAGGACTCCAAACAAATGTGGGAGCTTGATGGCCTAAAGGTAAGATTCTTGCTTAAGAAGAAAGAGGTTCTGGGTTCAAATCTCCTGTATTGCTGCTGTCATTGAGTAGGAAAGAAAAAGGCTGTACCTTTAGGGATATATATATATATTTGCTGTTGCTGACCGTCGAAAGTTCATGTCTAGTCTTGACCATGGGGCCCTGATCCTGGAATCCAAGCAACCGCTTCATTCGCAGAGTGGCACAGCATCATGCCAGACCCATAACCCAGACGTCAATGGATAAAACCATTCTCGGCTAGATGACTTCTTCAAGAGCTGTCAATTGCAAGAGTGTGTGGGTCTACAGATAAGATTCTTGCTTGACAGGCAAAAGGTCCTTGGTTCAAATCTCCTAGGATGCTAGCAAGAAAAGAAAAGACTGCATGCTGGTGTTTGTGAAGACCATATCAATGTCCCTTGTTTGACTATGGTATACTGCTATTGAGAGAAGAAAAAGGCCCATGTGATGAAGCTGGTAAGAACAACATTGATATAACACCCATAATATCCAAGTTCCTGTTATGTTCTGTATATTGCCATCAAAGGGGGGAGGGGAAAGGTCTGGGTGTCAAGTAAAAAAGAAAAGGGGCTTGTGAGGAAAAACACTGATAGAATGCACATACAATCAATATTGCAGGTATGTTCTGAAGTGAGAAGCTGTTGAGGGTGAAACAAAAGAGCTGTATGATGGGCCTTGTGAGAACAACTTCAACAGAATGCTTATGATGAACATTTGTACATGTGAAGAGTATAATGCGAGGAAATTGTGATGCCCAAAATCTCCAGTCTGATCGGTTGGTGTAGACAATTCTTTTGTAGGGACCTAGGCAGCTTGTTGGAAAATGAGGCTTCTGGACCCTCCAACCCTTTCTTACCTACTTGAGGTCAAAAATCCCAGTTTTTAAAAAGCAGGGCTTGTTGGTCTAGAGATACCGCTCTTGCTTGGGGAGGAAGAAGTCCTGGGTTCTAATTGTGTGTAGTGCTGCTGAGGAGGAAACACCTTACCTTTAGGAGGGGGGAGGAAATGTTGTTTCTGGCTGTCAAAGGTTCACATCCATTCCTGTTCATGGGGCCCTGATCCTGGAATCCAGGCACCCTCTGCATGTGCAGAGTGGAGCAGCATTGTTCCAGACCCATAGCCCAGAGGTCAATAGGTAAAACCATTCTTAGCTAGATGGTGTCTTTGAGAGTTATGAGGTGCAAAGGCATGTAAGTCCTAGGGCAGGGAGTGTATCTATTCCATTACTTTGTAAAGCACCAGGTACACTGCTGGCTTGGCAATAATAATAATAATTAATAATAATCTAGAGGTATGATCCTTGCTTGGAGGACAATAGGTCCTGGGTTCAAATCCTCTGTGGCACTGCTGTCAAGTAACAAGAAAAAAACCCACATGATGGTGCTTTTGAGAACCATGTCAATGTCCCTGGTATGAGCATGGTATACTGCTATCGAGCAAGAAAGTAAAGGGCCATGTGTCGGGTTTTGTGAGAACACCCTCAACAGAACGCATATATTATCTGAGGTCCAGGTATGCTCCGTGTGTTGAGTGAGATGGAAAATGGTTGCATGACGAAGCTCATGAGAACACCCTCAATAGAAGGCATACAATACCCAAGTTCCCGGCATGCTCCGTATACTGATGTTGAGGGTGAAAGGAAAGAGCCGTGTGACAGGACTTGTGAGAACACCCTCGATAAAATGCATATGATGAATGTTGATACATGTGAGAGTAAGTTCAATTGTGATGCCAAAAAAATCCAGTCTACTCTTCTACTATAGACTACTGTTTTCTTCATGCCCAGGCACCGGGCACACAGGGTCTCTGTATCTGCTGCATATGCCCACTTTTCTTTACCTATTTGAGGATAAAAATCCAATGCTATGCATAGTAGAGCTCGTTGGTCTAGAGGCAAGACTGTTGCTTAAAAAGCAAGAGGTTTTGAGTTTAAATCTGCTATAGTACTACTGTTATCAAGTGAGAAGGAAAAGGACTATACCATTAGAATTTTTTTATTTTTTTTTGCTGCTGGCCATCTAACGTTCATGTCCAGTCCTGTGCATGGGCCCTGATCCTGGAATCCAACCAACCTCTGCATCTGCAGTGGTGTAACATTGTGCCAGGCCCATAAGCCAGAGGTCACTGTATCAAAACCATTCTTGGCTATCTTGCATCTTTGTCAGCTGCAAAGAGCAACGGCATGTTGGTTTAGAAATAGGATCTTTGCTTAGGGGGCAAGAGGTCCTGTGTTTTAATCTCCTATAGTGCTGCTGTCATCAAGTGGGAGGAGAAAAGACTGTACTTTTTAGAGAAGTATTTTGGTTGCTGCTGGCCATCAAATATTCACTTCCAGTCCTGTTCATGGGGCCCAGCTCCTGAAATCCTTTCTCTGGCAGGTGGAGGATGCTTGGGATCCAGTGGGGAGCTCATCCCGTGGTGACATGAGCCTTGAAATCATTGAGATCATTTTCAGGACATAAATTTAGTCGCGTGCAGTCTCAGTTGGAATGGAGCTAATAATAGGAAGCATCAGAAGGGCACCACAAGCATAGAGGGAAGCACAAGCTACATTAGGTCATTGTTACATTGTATCTTCTATCTAACTGTTGTCGAGTACAGTATACCTGAATCTTGACATTAATAGCTCTAACAGTTGTGTGTACGGGCTCTTGTTGTAGATACCCCCTTTGTGGAAACTTTGTGGGAGTCTTTTGCAGAGGTAGGAAACGTCAGGTCCAGGGGCCAAATGCAGTCTCTGGGTAGTTTTTCTTTGGCCCATTTCTAGATCCTGGATTTTCCCCTGGATCCAATTCCTTCCCATAAGTGCTGAAAGACTGAGCTCAAAGCAAGGGAGCAGGGATAAGGGCATGCTCCTGAGGACAGGGGACAGATCCATGATCTGTGCCCTCTTGCTGAGCACACCCCTTCAGCCCCACATTCTTTGCTCCAACTTCTCTGCAGCCCTCGGAGTTTGTACTAATTTTTAAAGTGACTCATGAGAGGGAAAAGGCATACAGCACTGAGCATGCACTTGATTCCTTCTAAACAGAGAGCCAGTGTGGTGTAGTGGATAAGGTGCTGGACTTGGACCTGCCATGGCAGGGGGAGAGCGTGTGGGCTGCCTCCCCCCCAAGCGAAGACAACACCCACCACAGCTCCCTGCCCTCCCCCCCCAGTGCAAGCCAGACAGGTAGAGTTTAATCTCTCCCCAGTTCTCAGCATGGACACATGCTTCAGGAGTCTTGGAGACCTTGAGCCAGGTCATGGTCAATCCAACCCCAGCCCCAAAACACAGACTCACATCTAGGCATATCCACACACACACAGGCACATCCATGGTGCTTGCTTGGCAGGGGGTGGGGCAGGTGGAGGGGCTTGGATTGGGGGCAGCAGCACGAGAAAGGCCTATGGGTGCAAAATGCCTCAGTCTGGCTCTGGCAGGGAGGGAGCTGGGGAAGTACTGCAGGAGCAGGAAACTTCAGTGCCGTTGCCCCCAGGCTCAGAGTTTGCAGTGGAGGTGGTGGTGGTGGTGGTGGGGGTATGAGAGGAAGGATTGGATTGCCCAAGCACAGTACCCATAGCACAGAAGAGGCAGCATTGGCAGCAGCAGCAGACATTGGATTGCCCAGGCACAGTACCCGTGGCACAGCAGAGGTGGCATTAGCAGCAGCAACAGACATTGGATTGCCAGGGCACAGTACCCGTGGCACAGCAGAGGCTTCATTAGCAGCAGCAGCAGACATTGGATTGCCTGGGCACAGTACCCATGGCATAGCAGAGGTAGCATTGGCAGAAGCAGCAGCATGCATTGGATTGCCCATGCACAGTACCCGTGGCACAGCAGAGGCGGCATTGGAAGCAGCAGCAGACATTGGATTTCCCAGGCACAGTACCATGGTACAGCAGAGGCAGAATTGGCAGCGGGAGCAGACATTGAATTGCCTGGGCACAGAATGGATGGACATCAAAGGCAGCAGCGGAAGCAGGAGCAGACATTGGATTGCCCGGTCACAGAACCAATGGCATAGCAGAGGCAGCAGCTGCAGCAAGAGCAGACATTGGATTTCCGGGCCACAGAACCCATGGCACAGCAGAGGCAGCAGAAGTGCAGCAGTGGACATTCTATTGCCCGGGCACAGAACCCATGGCACAAGCAGACGCAGCATCAGCAGCAGGAGTAGACATTGGATTTCCAAGGCACAGTACCATGGCACAGCAGAGGCAGCATTAGCAGCAGGAGCAGACATTGGATTGCCCAGGCACAGAACCCATGGCACAGCAGAGGCAGCAGTGGCAGCAAGAGCAGACATTGGATTTCTGGGGCACAGAACCCATGGCACAGCAGAGGCAGCAGAAGTGCATCAGCGGACATTCGATTGCCTGGGCATAGAACCCATGGCACAGCAGATGCAGCAGCGGCAGCAGGAGCAAGCATTGGATTGCCCGGGCACAGTACCATGGCACAGCAGAGGCAGCATTAGCAGCAGTGGCAGACACTGAATTGCTCGGGCACAGTACCCGAGGCACAGAAGAGGCAGCATTGGCATCAGCAGCAGACATTGGATGGCCGGGGCACAGTAGCAGACATTGGATTGCATTTCATCCAATTGATCCTATACAATTTTTCTTAAAGCAAGTGAAGATTTATAATGCATTCAGGCTATGGGATCATTCTGGCCAGTCTCTGTAACATTTGATTAAGCAGGTCTTTCCAGACTTATCATTAAAATGGGTTCCTGTTTTAATTAATTCTCATTTTTCTGATTCCTGTACACTTTCTGATTCAGCTTGAATGTTAATTCTCTAGCTGTTCAAGGAATCAATTCTGATCTGAGATTCTAATCTGCGATTGCTGTGGCATAGCAGAGGCGTCATTCAGCAGTGGCAGACATTGACAGGCCAGGGTTTGGTGGCGGCATCTATACTTGGTCGTGTGTTACAGGCTTGGATCGTACTTGACCAATCTCAAGAAGCTCTACTGCAAATTGTTCAAGCCTTTCCCAATGGTGAATCATGTGGCCACCCAGTAGAAGCCATTGGATTGCTGGGGCAAAGGGCCAGCCCGAGGCATGTGCCACCGGTGCCCAGGCACATGACCCCTGAGCAGCCTCCGAGCCCCGCACCTCAGAGATGGAGTCAGACCCTGCAGTTTAAATCTCCCCCCACCCCCATTGGTAGCAAAGCCCTGGCGGCCACCTGTCCTGGCTTGGCTTCTCCCCCCCTGCCCTGGGTCCCCCCTGCCGGCTGACACATGCCCCCTACTCCTCTCCACCGCCTCCGCTGGGCTCACGCTGCAGCAGCAGCAGCGATCAGACTGGGAGATAAAGCTGATTGTTTACAAACAACTCCTCCCCACGTGCCGATCAGAAGGTAGTTCTCCGAGATGGCACCTAACATTCTCACAACTGGGTTGTGCATGCTCACCCTATTCAAATACTAGCCACATGATGGTTTCAAGATCCTCTAGTATAAAAATTGAGCTCCCCTTCAGAATGACAGTTCCTTCCAACCCTTTCTAGAAATAGAAGGAAAAAAATCTATGCGAGGCTGGAAGGGTGGGTATTTTGAGAATTTTTGGAGCCATCTCAAAGAACCTTATTTACAAGGTAGCAACCTTCTGTTAGTCTTCGAGTGCCTCCTCACATGCTATTTTTACTAAATATGAATGTGCTTGTGTAATCAAGTATTGTTAATAGAGCTATTTTGATGTGGCCCAGAGGTTTTGTATGTTTTAAATATGTGAACAGGATTTTTTTATCCTGCTATGGCACTACCACTGATGGAGAGAGAGCAAGTTGTCCTACTGGAGTCCCATCCACTTACTAGATGAGATGCTATTAGGAGGGTTCTCTCAGTCTCCAAGTGGCAGGGTTTTACTCAGCAGCAAGTAGTTCCCAGTGTAAACTAATGTTCTGTCCATCACATCTTAACGCCGAAAACTCTTTGTTGCTGGATTTTTTGAGACTCCACCTACAATGGAAAAGCACCTCCCTAGAACTCTGCCAGCCATAAGGTTTTGCCAACCTGCTGGTGGCAAAGCCGCCAGCAGACCGGCAAGCCTTTGGGGGCCCCACAGCAAGGCTTGGCACATGGCCCCTCAAACCCTTGGGCCGGCCCTGCTGGGGCACAGTACCCGTGACACAGCAGAGGCAACAGAAGCAGCAGCAGCAGCAGCAGCAGCAGCAGAGATTCGATTGCTGGGACACAGTTCCTGCGGCACATCAGAGACAGCAGCAGGAGCAGCAGCAAAAATTGGATTGCCCGGGCACAGAACATATGGCACAGCAGAGGCAGCAGAAGCGGACATTGGATTGCTGGGACACCGAACCCATGGCACAGATAGCAGAGGCAGCACTGGCAGCTGCAGCAGATACTGGATTGCCCGGGCACAGAATCCATGGCAAAGACAGCGGAGGCAGCATTGGCAGCAGCAACAGACATTGGATTGCCTGGTAGCAGAACCCATGGCACAGACAGCAGAGGCAGCAGCAGATGACATTTTTAAAGATTTTATTTATTTATTTATTTATTTATAACTTGTTGTTAGGATTAAGGGAAGGGGAACAAGCAGGCACACTCCAGACGCTAGGGCAATATGGTGCAGGAAAAAGGTCCCTCAGGGTCTTATATAGGTGCTGGGTATAAGCTGCAAGAGCTAGCCCTTTCCAAAGCTCATCACAGGGACTGGCGCACCGAACAATGCCCACTCTATGAAGCCCACACACCCACGTGCACAGGACTATGGAGGGGGAGTGAGGAATCAGTGGTGGTTCAGCAGGAAAGGGGCCCACGGGGCCCGGAGGGGAGAACAACCAGGAGGGGCTAGGACTCTCACACAGGGCTCACCAGGGAATCGCAGGTCAAAGGGAAGGGAAGGTTCAAACACTCTCTGCACACACACTCTCCTAATATCAGCACTCACCCAGACACTCACCTTTCACACTCCTCGCTCTCACTCTCACACTCATGGCACTCCGAATAACCAATTGTTCACAGCTTCGCACCATGCTTGGGGCCAGTTTCACGGCACAAGTCCGATCACCAGCACTGTCCCACGCTTCTCCAGAGGCTTATATGAGGTCTTGATTAGTCAAAGCCTGCAGGCGCACAGAGCGGTGAGGGTGCACTTCCAGGTTGGTGGTTCACATACGCTCAACATCGGAGCCCCCCGGGACGTCCAGGGACGCTCCGCTGCTCTGTCTCTGCCCTCCCGTTGCTGATGCTGGCAGAGGGACGGGATTTGGCGCCCGCCTCTGATTCCTCCGCAGCCGGCAAGGTCTGACATGGCCATGCCGGTGCACCCAACCCCCTCTACCTCCCTGGGATCTAACACTTGTATCACACCCCTCCTGCCCAAAGGCAGCTCGGAGTGGCAAACAACACACACACACAAAAATAATAAAACATTTTAAAAAGATCAACAAATCTTAAAACAAATAATAAAACCCGCCCCCCTTCCAAACCCTCCCCACCCTACCTCTACCCCTCGCCAAAGGCCTGGAGGAACAGCCATGTCTTACATAAACGTCTAAATGACAGGAGGGTGGGGGGTCTGCCGAGCCTCCTCTGGGAGAGAGTTCCAGAGCATTGGGGCGGCCAATGAAAATGTTCGAATAGCTGTGGCCACCCACCTCATCTGGGGAACCTCCAAAAACACCCCCACAGACGATCTCAGGGGTGGCACGGGCACATAGGGAATTAGGAGATCTCACAGATAAGAAGGGCCTAGACTGTGAAGGGCTTTAAAGGTTAACATCAGAACCTTGAACCTGGCCCGGTACTTTATAGGCAGCCAGTGCAGAGCTCGGAGCACAGGTGTCCTATGCTCTCGGCGACCCACCCCCATAAGGAGGCATGCCGCAGTATTCTGCCCCAGCTGCAGCCGCCAGACCAGCTTCTAGGGAAGCTGCACATAGAACACATTGCAGTAATCCAGCCTTGAGGTGATGAAGTCATGAACGATAGTGGCAAGGTCAGAGTCTGAGAGATATGGTCAAAGCCGCCGGACAAGATAAACTGCCGAAATGCGCTCCCCTCCATAACCTGGGACTCCAGAATGAGCCGTAAATTGAGGAACACACCCAGACTCTGTACCTGAGACACCAAAGGAGGGCAAACCCCCCCAACAAGAGGAGATTCCACCACCCCCAGTGTTCTCCAAGCCCTCACCCACCAAAATCACCTCCGACTTGATGGGATTCAATTTCAGATAGTTCCACCTCATCCAAGCCCCCACAGCTGACAGGCACATGACCTGGATCGATGGAAAAGGAGAGGTAGAAGTGAATATCATCCGCATACTGATGATACTGCATACCTGGCACCCCTCTCACGATATTCCCTAAAGGCTGCATATATATGTTAAAAAGGAGGGGGGATAGAATGGCACCATGCAGGACTCCACATGTGAGATCCCGAGGAGAAGAAGTACACTCCCCCAGGACCACCCGGTGAGTTCTCCCAGCCAGGAAAGAGCGGAAGCAGTCCAAGACCGTCCCATGAATCCTGGCATAGTCCCACAGGCGAGTCACCAACACCTCATGATCGACAGTGTCAAATGCAGCCGAAAGGTCTAGCAGGACCAATAAGGTCTGATGACCTTGGTCCAATGCCAGATGAAGATCATCAACCAAGGCCACCAGTGCCATCTCTGTACCATACCCAGGCCGAAAATCAGACTGAAAGGGGTCAAGGAAACTGGTGCGGTCCAAATGCTCCTGGAGCTGTTGTGCCACCACCCGTTCAATAAACTTGTCTAGAAAGGGAAGGTTAGAGACCGGCCGATAGCTGGAAGGAGCATCAGCATCAAGAGGTGGTTTCTTGAGCAGGGGCCGAACCATCATCTGTTTAAGGCAATCCAGCACCCTGCCCTCTCAAAGGCAGGTGCTAACCACCCCTGCCAGCAACAGTCACAACGTCTCCTGGCTGGCTTTCATCAACCAGGATGGGCATGGATCAAGTTCACAAGTAGTGGTACGAACAGAACCCAACACGGACTCAACATCGGCAGGTGATACCAACTGAAACCGATCCCACAAAACAGGACAGGACTTGATCCCAAGACTCCATGGTCCCTACTTGATCCTGTGCAATAACTGCGGTACCAAAGTCATGATGGATACGAGCGATCTTGTCCACAAAGTATTCAATAAACTGGTCACAGCAGACGTTGGATTGCTCCAGGTTCAGGTGGAGACAGACAGGACTGGCCAAACCCCTCACCACCTGGAAAAGTTCCGCCAGGCGTGACTTTGCAGATGCGATGAGGGTCACAATGAACTGCTTCTTTGTTGCCTGCACCACCACTGCATAGGCCTTTAAACTGCTCTTATACTGCAATCTATGGTATTCATCTCGAGTCTGGTGCCACCATCGCTCTAAATGCCTACCCTCTCACTTAAAATTCTGCAGGGCCTCAGTAAACCAAGGGGAACTGCGGGAGACTTGAGAGGTCAGCGGATGCCTAGGAGCCACCCTGTTGATGGTCTCATCCAATAAGATGTTGCAGAAGGCCACAGATCATCGATAGAGCAGGTGTCAGGGTCCAGGGAAAAATCCCCCAGAGCATTTGGGAACCAATCTGCCTCCATAAGTCTCCAGGGGTAGACCAATCTAACAGGTCCCACACCTTGATGGGGGCTAACATGTGCCAGAATGCATGCCCTAAAGAGGTAATGGTCAGACCATGACAAAACCTCCACCCCCCGACTCTTAATAACTGACCCCCTGCCTCAAGGCCAGTGCAGGAAACCAAATCCAGCATATGTCCCTCCTCATGTGTGGGGCCACATATGACTTGGGACAGGCCCATGGTTGTCATGGAGACCATGAACTAATGCTTTGCCCCTCTGAGATTGGCATCAGCATGGATATTATAATCCCCCAAGACCACCAAACAAGGGGTCTGGAGGATCATGTCTGACATCAGATCAGCAAGAGCATGTAGGGATTCTCCCAGGAAGTTAGGTGCATGGTACACCAGCAGCACCCTTAATCTGTCCCCGGCCAAATTCAACACAAGATGGAGGCACTCCGTACCTGGTGGAGCCTGCACTGGATACCTCCTAAAGGACAATGCACTCTTGATAACAATAGCTACATCACCATCCCATCCCTCCAGCCTAGGCTGATGCTGCACAGAGAACCCAGCCAAAATGAAGTCAGCCAGAATAGGACCTGCCTTGTTATCCAGCCAGGTCTCTGTGATACACATGAGGTCTGTGTCCCACTCCGGTATCAACTCCTGGAAAATAGATGACTTATTGACAACTGACCTCACATTCAACAGCACCAAACCCAGGCCACAGGACTCCTGGACCCTGGCCCACAACCCATCTGTGTAGGCAATAAAGGGGGGAATGGGCACAAGGCACCGCTCCCAGGGCCGGCCCCTGCGTTTGTGAGGCCATGTGCGAAGTCTTGGTGTGGGGCCTAATTTGCATAATTAGGCACCACCTAATTATGCAAATGTATACATTTACATAAAACTTACTCCCTCTGGACAGGAAGGATTCCCATTCTCCACCTCTCCAAGCAACCATGGAGAAGCATGGCCTCCTAATGCTTCCCCCCCTCCCCAGCCGAGTGTCTACCACCACTCCCCAGGAGTGGTTCCACTGCAGGGGCAGTCAAGCGGGCAGTGACAGAGGCACAAAGAGACTGACTGCATCCACTGCCTTACTGGAGGAGGGGCTAGGGGGTGAGCTTAGCCAGTCTGGCCTCCAGGGCCTGTTGCTTCTTGCTGCCAGTGCCGCCTGTGCTTTGTGCACACATGCGATGTGACCAGTCCAGAGGTGCTGCTATCACACACACGACACCCAAAATGCAGCTAGCTTATTAAGCGCATTATGAGACATAATAACCAGTTCAGTTGTGCCCCCATAATCAGTTCATTTCTGCCCCCGCCCCCATATAATTTATTCATGCTGCCCCCACCCATAACCATTTAATTTGTGCCCACGGGGCAGTGTGAATTGATTATATGGGGGTGCAAACGAACTGGTTATGGGGTGCGGGTTTAAAGACAGTATTCCTGTTAGCAATAACTTCATTAAGAAGAGTTAGTGAAATAGCAGTCATAGTAATCTCAAAACCATATTTGCAGATTTATTTTCCAAGACAGAATAGATATTGCTTTACATCCTAAATTCCTACCTAAGATATTATAAGTAAGACAGTTGTGAGAACGTGGCCCTTTTTACATGGGTCTCTCCTCCCAGCCTTAAACACGCAGATTTCTGTGTGTTCATGGGTGGGGGAACCCCATGTGAATGACGTGGTGCATGCGCCCGTGGTGAGTGGGGGTGCGTGCGCGTTCACCTAACGGGCATCCCCACTCACACACACCCCACTCATCCCCATGCACGGAGCAACTGGGGGAAATGGTGGTTACTATGTGGGTGTGGATGAGTGGTGGGTGAGTGGGGATGTGTGTGTAGCTGTGTGCATGCCCCATCCATGCACTGGTGTGCCCCGGACTCCCCAACCGGCGGAATCATGTAAAAATATCATGTGAGGAGCCACTCGAAGAAGAACAGAAGGTTTCTACCTTGCAAACAAGGTTCTTTGAGATGGTTCTGGGACCCTGGCAGGTCACTCAGATAGGCTGGCGAAGACTGTGCAGAGCACGCGAGAGAGAGCCAGTCAGATAGGTGGGCTGAGATCGTCTAGCCGGAGGTCGCCTGGCAGGCTTACAGGTTCCCAATGCCACCCAGCATCATGAGGTCAGTTAGATAGGCTGGCCAAGGCTAGTGAGTGAGTGAGAGACAGAGAGAAGCAGGCTGGGCCCCAGGCATTGGGAGGGAGGGACAGCACCTCAGCAGCAGCAGCCCAGATTGAGGAGGAGCCTAGTCCCAAGACTGCTCCTGGCATGGGATGGCGTGTGCCACTGCACCATCAATCCCCTGCCATAGAGAACACCTGTTCTCTGGGGACATTTGTTGGTGGGCAGGACAAGAGACCCTTTGCCACTTTGGACAGGCCCGGACACACACATTGGTCTTGCTGACCTAGTAGACCAAGGTATCACTGCTGGGATCGATGCACGGGTCCTCCTCCAGGTAGCTCTCCACTGCTGCTGAAGCGCTGCCATACTTCCTCGCGTAGCTCTGCTTGGGCACCGTCTCCAACACTGCCCTCAGTCACACTGCTTGCCTGGGATGATGTTCACCAGAGTGCACAGGATGATGTTCACCAGAGTGGCCTGCACATACAAGCTGCTTCTACTTGCAATAGGGGTGCTGCTGCTGCTGCTCAGCCTACTGCTGCTGCTGCTACTGCTCAGGCTAGGGCAGGGATAGACCCCACCGGCTGAAAGGGGTGGCTGATACCACTCCCACCATCCCCAGGGGTGTCCTTCTGCTTCTGCCACACACTCTCCATAGACCCCTCTGCCTGCTGAACGGTCTCCACCAGGTCACCCTTTCAGTGCCCACAGAGCTTTGTCTGGTGTGTCATCCTGCCCTTGACCCTGGGGTCCAGCATGGTTGCAAAGACATTTTCGTCCAGCTGCAGGAGCTCATTGAACCATGTCTTCAGCCCTGCCTTCAGCTGACACACCAGGGCAACAACCTCATTCGCCAGCTTCCTGCCCTGATTGTCACAATCCCACCCCTGGAGAATCTCCTACAGCCTCTTGAGGAGACTCTGGACCAGAGGGGTCCCCTGGCTGATGGTGGCCATGGAGAATCTGATGGTCTCCGTCTCGGCCAGAAACGGTCTGAGCATGAAGACCGTATGAGCCAGTATCTCCCATTCTGCCACAAGGGATGCTGGTGAAGCCCCCCTCACGGACTTCCCTCAGTCTGTTAGCCGCGTTGTCAATCACCACACACCCCTTGGTGAAGGGTGCACCTGGCGTGACCCACTCCCTCACAATAGCGGTCAGGGCTGCCTCGATGTTCTGAGACATGTGGGGGTCAGCCATTACTTCCGCCTGAAGCAGGGCCCACCTATACCCTGCTTCGAGACCCCTCCTGCCACTCCCAAATGCTGCCTCCGGGTCCTACCACCAGTGTGCCATCACTGCCAGGTATGTGTGCTGCGCGTTCCTACTTGACCAGAGGTCGGTGGTGAAGAGGACAGTGGCACCCCCAGCCTTGCCAGCTGCTCCCTCACCCACTTCTTTAAAGCCCGGTACAAGGCTGACACCACCTGCCGACTCAGGGTGGTGCATGAGGGCAGCTTTAACTGGGGGGGCCAGGAAGCCAATCATGTGCCTAAACCCCATGTCTGTGACCCCCAAGAAGGGCTGCCCATCCAGCACTATCATTTCAACCAACATGTGCATAGCTTTCAGCTGAAAGCCATGCCACCTCCACGTCCTGCAGCTGCTGATGGACTTGGCACCTGTCCCCACCCCAGCTCCTCCATGGTGCATTGACGCTGCTGTTGCTGCTGCTCCTGCTGCTCCCTCCTAGCAGCAATACCGCTCCTGCTGCTAGAGGAAGCTGTTAGAGCAGGATGCTTGCCCGTTGATGGGGGCGGACGACTGACTTCTGCAGTCGGGAACCCGTTGGCGTCCACTGCTCCTGCCTGCCCACTTAGCAGCACAATGCTGTGGCATTCCCTGAGGTGCCTCGCCATGGCAGTTGTGCCAAGGTTGGTGAGCACCTACCCATGGTTCACCATCTTCTGGCACAAAGTGCACTGCACCTCCCTGGAATCATCTGCCTGCACCAATTTAAATTGAGCCCACATGGAGGATTTTTGCCCCCTCCTGCCATACCAGGTGATGCACCACTGACAGAGCTGATGGGAGGGGCAGAACATGGTGGTGACAAAGATCTCAGAGCAACAGCCATCACCTCAGCACCAGACATCTCCTCCACAGGACTAGTGTCTGCCTCACTTTCCCCAATCAGAGTGATGTCCCATGAAGGGGAGTACTGGGACCCTGAGACTGATTGACTGCCCACCATGCTATGCCCCCTATAGCTGTTGCTGCTACTCCTGCTGCTGCTGCTCCTGCTCCTCTCCCTTCTGTTATTTCCTGGGGATCGGGCCCTGCCTCTTGCAGTTGGGGTGGGATCCACCAGCCCTGGACTGCTGGGGATCACCTCACTAATGGGTGCCAGGGACATTAGTGGCCCTGGAGGAACATCCGACCCCGAAGCACCTGCACCTGCTCCTGCAGCCACAGCTGCCACAGTCTTCCATTGGCCTGAATGGCAGTGGAGGACGCTGGCAGGAGGCGCCATCGAACCACACCCCTAGTGCCACTGCTGGGAGCCTCTGAAGTCTGACTGTCAAAATCAGGCCTGTGCAGTTTGGGGCATGGTGATGGGCTCAGGCTGCTGCTGATGCCTGCTGCCACTCCACTGACACGGCCCCTGCCACCTCTGCTAGGTGCCCCATTGCTTGCCTTACATACAGGAGACAAGCCTCTCTGCTTCCCTTCTACATTTCTCCCTTCCAAAGAATGCACTGGAAGATTTTATATGTATTTTGTTTATATATTTATTCAAATTTGTAATCTAATATTATATAATCCACACTAACTCTAACTCCTATTAACTATTCTAAAACCTATGGAACTAAATGGAATATTATTTAATATCTACAAAGGCTTAGTCCTACAAACACACTATAAAATATTAAAACTGAATCACTACACTATCTCTATAACTAAGCTAACTCCTACAACTATACATCTATAGTAACTATTTAATATCTAATATCTATCTCTCTATATACACAGCGATTGGGGGGGGAGGGACACAGACAGCTCACAACAAACAACACAGGGAGGGGTATTAAACTGAAATGAAAGCTAAATCAATATAATCCTACTCTAAATTAACAACAAAAAACTTACCAGTTTAAAAAAAACATTTAAAATGCACAAGACATAAAACCCCCAAAACACGGAAATTAAAACACAATTACACCTACAACACATATAGCAAAACACATGTAAATAACCATAATATATCTACGACCTTACAATCCATAGCTTCATTACTTAACAACAAGTAACCATGGTCACATATCTATTTTGTACATTTAAAATTATTAACATAATTAGACAACACAAACACACAACAAAGTGCATTTACTGTGCTTGGCAGGGCACCCTTTCCAAGGTACCATTATCTCAGTAGCGAGACAAACTGGATACGTACTGAAATTGCACACAATTTACAGAATGAGCAGATAACCCTTCCAAAGGTACTTCCCAATCACCTGAAGGTACTTGATTAACTCCTGTAGAACTGAATACCGTGTACTGAACAAACACATTCCAACATAGTGTAATCCCTGTGAAGCACAGTAAATGCACTTTGTTGTGTGTTTGTGTTGTCTAATTATGTTAATAATTTTAAATGTACAAAATAGATAAGTGACATGGTTACTTGTTGTTAAGTAATGAAGCTATGGATTGTAAGGTAGTAAATTTTCTTCCAGCGGGAGCGGAAGAAACTTAAATGCACAGCCACTGTTCATTATAAACAGGGGACTGCTGAAGCCCCAATTTTGAGGAAACCGCTTGACCTACCTTTCTGACAATTTAACATTGGCTGTAAGTTGGGAGGACCATCATATCCACAAAGTTTGAAAAAGATCCATTAGTAAAATAAAATCTTATAACTGCTTAAACGTTAATTGCTTGTGGTCAAAATTCACACCGTCCTCGCGTATCTGAATCATCAATATCTCCTCCCCCTGGATGGGTTGAGCCCCCAAACTTCACAGGCTTCGAGAACAAGCTCAATAACAAGTGCTTTTGAAATATTATACTGATTGATGCAGCCAAAACCAGGTTATCAGTGATCAAAAATCAGTTCTGTTGGTTCGCACATGCTCAGTACATACGGAGTTTTCAGCTTTGTGCTTCACTTATGTCACCAGCTGATCAGTTAAGCACCTGGTGACATCACAAAGGCTTTCTGCTTCAGACAG
>QEPC01003018.1:2482376-2514372 GCA_003113815.1 Sphenodon punctatus | reverse complement strand
GGGCCGTGCGGCCGCACGTTGCGCCGCGCGGCCCCGGCCCCTCCCACTTTCCCCGCCGGGATCCCCCCGGCACGTCTGTTGTGCCGTTACGGGGTGACCCCGGTGGGGAACGAAGCCGTTGGTGCCGGTATGGGGCCAACGGCCAGCGTATCGTCTGAAAATACCCAATGTTAAATAATACATTAGAGATTATAATGATAATAAACTTAATTTTTATATAGCATCTCCCTGCCATGGCACTTGGAGCACTTTACATATAACACAACTTTTAATCCTCACAACAATCCTGTGAGGTAGGTTAGGCTGAGACAATATTGTGACTGGTCCAAGGACACCCAGTGAGTTTCTGGCTAAGGAGAGACTTGAACCAGGGTCCCCCCTACCTCTCAGATTATAAATTTTATGTTACATGTGTGTGTGTGAGTGGTGAGTGAGTGTACAGACACATACATAGATAGATGTTTATAATCCTATTTTAGTTGTATTATATTACTTTATTGATTTATTTAAGATGTGTTACTGTTCCTTTAAATAAAATGAACTAGAGTAGTGTTTTTCAACCTTTTCCTATTGGTAGAACCCTAAAAAATTCAAATGGAGGTGTGGATGCCTTCAGAAATTGTAATCAAAACATTTGCCATTCAACAGCAACTCACAGTCTGCAAGGCAGATCCAAGCTTATTTATGGAATACATTTTTTATTCCACTTATCTGTGCTCTAGACAAACTACAGAAACCATCCAGCTGGCCCTGGGATAACTGATACAAAGTTGTGAAAGAGGCTTTTCGTAGGGAGGGGAATCCATAACCCTTCTCTCCTTGCCCCCCAACCAACTTAATACTAAGAAAGTTGAGGAGAGCTGATCTTTACTCTTTCCCAATAAAGTCTTGAAATGATTAGGGTAGGGGTTTTATAGTTGTGTGTGAGGAGCTGTAAACCAGTTATGAAACTCAAGCCTGCAGGCAAGGTGTTCCATTGCTTTTATTTTATTTAATTTTATTTATTAATAAATAAATAAAATAATTTGGGACAGCTAACAAATAATAAAATCACAATAAAACATCATAGGCACAAAATAAATACAATATAAAAATAAATAATAATACAGATCATTTGCAGGAGGCATTAAAAAAAACAAACTCAAACCCTACCCACCCTAACCCAGTCCCCCCATCCCTCACCCATCTCCCTCACCAAAAACCTGGAGGAACAGCCAGGTCTTACATTGACGTTGAAAAGAGGACAGGTCCAGGGCCACCCGGGGCTCCACTGGGAGGGAGTTCCACAGCCTTCGTGTGGCCACCGAGAATGCCCTCTCCATAGTCCCCCCCCCTCGCATACCCGGGGGACTTCAAGAAGGGCACCCCCAGCTGGCTGCAGGGGTCAATCCAGAGCCCGGGGAGTGAGGTTGCCCCACAGATAGATGGGGCCCAGGCCATTTAGGGCTTTATAGGTAAGCACCAACACCTACCCCACTTGCATCACTTCCATCTTGTCAAGATTGAGCTTCAGTCTGCTTACCCTCATCCATTCCCCCACAGCCACCAGACACGGGGTAAGCACCAAGACTGCTGGGTTTGGGTCAGATGAAAATGAAAGGTAAAGTTGGGTGTCAGCATATTGATGATACCAAACACCCAAACTTCTCATGATCTCATCCAGTGGCTGCATATACATGTTGAACAGCAGAGGGGACAGAACAGGGGAGTAACTAGCTTGAGATGGGCTCAGGGACAAGAAATGTCCATGTCCCCCTCCCCACCCCCTTTTTTTTTTCTGCCAGTGAGCACCTCCCAGCTCAGCCGGCTTAGGGGCACTGGGCTTCTGGTGCTCGGGACTTACTTGCTCCCTGCAGAGTCTGAGGTGTGCTGCTGGTGGCCTGCTGCTGGGCCCATCTGTCTTCTGGGTAGGCGGTGAGCTTGTCCCATGGTGTACTCTGTCCCTCACGGCTTGCTCGCTCGCTCACTGCCCACATGCTGGGGCCAAGCGTGGTCAGAAGCAGCAGTGTCAGCAGCAGCAGCCTTGTAGTCCGGGGGCTGGTCAGGCAGGCTGGGGCAGGCTGGACCAGATCGATGTGGGGAGTGTCAGAGTGGGAAGGTGCCCAACGGTGGTTCCACTCAGTTACTGAGTGGAGCTGCTGGTGGGCACCTTTCTGCTCGGGCTGGGTCTCCCTCAAGCCAGTCTTGGCTGGTCTGGGTCCGGACTCGTGGGGAGGACTCCTCCATGATGCAGCACCACTGCCAGGGGGGCAAACCTTCCCTGTCTGTAGTTGTAACATTGTGTCAGACACAATGTTGCAACCATGGGTGGGGGGGGAGGGGGCCCATGCAGCAGCCGGAAGGACCCCCAGCCAGCTCAAGTGGCAATTTAAAAAATAAAAAAAAGGGCAGGGGAGAAGGGTGGCTTATCTACCCTGGATATTGGGCCCCCAGCCAGTATAGGCCCCGGGACGAATGTTCCTGTTTGTCTAATGGTAGCTACACCCATGGGACAGAACAGAACCTTGTGGGACTCCACCCAAGAGGATTTTTAAAGCCCTGTAGTACTGTGGCAGAGACGGGCTTTGCCTGTATGTGAATGTTATCAGGATTGGTTCCCAAAATAACTCTCACACTCTCTCTGTCACTTGGAATTATTTATTTATTTATTATTTATTTATTTAAAATATTTATTACCCTGCCCCTCCTGCCACAGGCAGCTCAGGGTGGCTTACAATCATACAAACATAAAATATCAATTTAAACAGTTCATAAAAGGAGGAACAAATACCCAACCCCACCCCAACTCCCCACTCCACCACTCATCTCCCCCACCAAACGCCTGGCGGAACAGCCAGGTCTTACAACTCCTTCAAAAGGAGGGGAGATCTGGGGCCAACTGAACCCGCACCAGAAGGGAGTTCCACAGCTGTAGTGCAGCCACCAAAAATGCCCTCCCCTGTGTGGCCCCCGGAGAACCCTGGGGACCTCAAGCAGGGCACCCCCAAATGACTGCAGGGAATGAGGCAGACCCACAGATAGATAGGGCCAAGGCCATTTAGGGCTTTATAGGCCAAGACCAACACCTTGAATCGGGCCCGGAAAACTATCAGCAGCCAGTGCAGAGAATGGAGCATTGGTGTAATATGCTCCCGGCGACCCAGTTCCACCAGGAGGCAGGCCACTGCATTCTGCAACAGCTGCAATTTCCAAGCTGTCACCATGGGTAGCCCCACGTAGAGGACATTACAGTAATCCAATCAAGAGGTGATGAAAGATTAGCTTCAGCACACTCCTTTATTGGTACACAGTCGTCTCATTACACCATCTCTTTGTATCTCTCTCATAAGCCCATCCACATCTTCTGACTTCTACATAGAAATACAGTCTTTTGATTAGGGTATTCAACACCAAGTTCCTTAGCTGTCTACTTGCCTCAGTCTATGGAACTAGTCACTCCTTTGGGTTCCACCTTACAGGGTCTCTACAATCAGGCTCCTTAGCTCTATGACCCTATTCTCACAGATGCCCCCACCCTTTGCCCACATGCATGGGTGGGTGGTGGGGCATCCGTGGGATTGCCACAGAGGGTGGGGGGGTGCATGCATGCTCCCACGTTCCACCCACCCCCATTCATCACCCACGCACAGAGCCATGGGTACCAATGGCAGATGTAAATGTGTGAAGGTGGGTGGGCGTCCATGGGATGGGCCACCCATGCACCGTCCACCTGCCGCCTCCTCCACCCATCCCTCATGGACTGCAGATGCACCACAGTCTGTGTAAAAATGACCTATATCTCTGGACTCTAGGCAGAGCACTCTCCAGAAGCTCTTGCCCTTATGCAGCCAACCCTTAATGCAGTAAATTCTTTTGGCTATTCATATTAATTTATTTTTATTATTATTATTATTATTATTATTATTATTATTATTATTATTATTTATGGAACTCTCAGTATTTCTGAGAACCTATAGCAGTCGATAATGGTTATATCGGATTAATCCTGTATCTCAGTTCTTGGCAGTATCGGATCTTTGACATTGCTTTGTGGTTTTTTTAATCTGATTTTTAACATTGCAGTTTTCCCCATTGAAATCAATGGGGAAAACAGAAATGTTAAAAATCCGACACCAAGAGAATCAAGAACTGAGAAAACCAAGAACCGAGATTTTGCCAATAGCCCCACCCCTAATTTATTATTTATTATTATTTTATTACACAGACAATGTGAGTGGTACTGAACAGACATAATTAGAGGGAGGTTTCTGCCTTAAGCAGCTTTCTAACCTGGTATGGACAAGGAAGGAGAGATGGAGGGTGGAAGGAGGCAGAGAGAGACATGGGGCCCTTTTTACACGGGCCGTGGTGGGTGGTGTGGTGGGTGGTTGGTGCGTGGGGGTGCACTCCCATGCACTCCCACCCACCTCCACCCATCTCCATGCATGGAGCATCAGACATTGGCACCCACTGCTCCATGCATGGGGGTGATGGGTGGAGGTGGGTGGAGCAGGGGAACACACATGCACCCCCACCAACTACCCACAGTGTTCCCACTGGTGCCCACCCATCACCCCTGCACTCACTATGGCATTCACATGGACTCCCCTCCAACCTTCACACGTGTGCAAAGGGGGACACCTGTGTGAAAAGGGCCAGTGATAGTTCAGAAGTTGGAGGTGTACATGCTTAGTGTAGTAACAAGGGGAGAAGGGGATACTGAAAGATAAGAATAACAACAACTGTGGTGAAGAGGTAGGGAACGCCGGATGGAAGAGATAAGTTTTTAGGAAAGACTTTTAGTTTGGGAAAGAGGGAAAAGAGCGTACCTGCTTGAAGAGGGAGTTCCAGTTGTAGGGGGCAGCATGGGAGAAGGGAAGAAGATGACTTAGAAAGCAGGAGACTTTGGAGCAAGTGAAGCTGGTGGCAAAGGAGGAGTAAACTTCCTAAGTGGAAATGAAGCAGGAAATTAGGGTGGGAAGATACAGAGTAGCAAGGGTATGCAAAGCTTTGGAGGTGAGGATAAGTTTGTGCTGAATGCAGAGGGGGAGAAGGCGTCAGTGGAAGGAACAGAGGAAGGGTTGAATATGGTCAAAAAGGCAGGTGGGGCTGATGACCTTGGTGTTCATCAGAGACTGGGCTGATGGGGACGTTGCATAGTAGTTCAAGGGCCATAGCAGTTAAATGCAAAGGTTTGTTAAAGGAAAGGGTAAAGGCACAGGATGAAACTCCCAGTGTACATAGACGGGGATGGATCCCATAGACTCAAACAGGAGAGAGCTCAGGAGGAATCTGAGACACAAAAGCTCAGGAGAATCTTTACCAGAAAGGATGCTTGAGTCAGGATGTCAGTCAGAGCTGGACATTCATACGTTATATCAGTTCAGTTGGTTTCATGTATGCATGTCCCATATCATCAGTTCCACATGAATCCAACAATGTTTGTATTCACACATAGTTATGAACTTAATGTTTCATTCCTGTAGACATTTCAAATGAACCTCACAAATACTTTATATGGGTGGGAGTCTTGGAAGAATATGATAAGATTAGCCTGCGGGCTGGGCTCCGGCCGGTGCTGGCTCTGGGGGTCGAGGAACGACACCTGGAGGGGGAAACGGAGAACTGTAAGTGACTGCAGCTGCTTGCCCTACCCCTCCCACCTGGACACCCTCCGCCCAGCGACATGAAAACCAACGCTCCGGCGGCTGGGCGAGAAGCCCTACTCACCATCCTTGGCGGCGGCAGTGGCTGTGGGGTGGGCTTCGGCCGGTGCTGGCTCTGGGGGTCGAGGAACGACACCTGGAGGGGGAAACGGAGAACTGTAAGTGACTACGGCTGCTTGCCCTACCCCTCCCACTTGGACACCCCCCAGCGGCATGAAAACCAACGCGCCGGCGGCCGTGGGGCCAGAGGCCATGAGCCGAAGGGCCACGGCCAAAGGGTGCAGCCCTTTGGGGCCCTTCGGGGCCAGTTGAGGATGGAGGGGTTCAATTGTGGTGATTAGGTGGGAGGGAGTGGCTGGGGTTTGGAGAACTGAAATTATTAATGTTCAAGCATTTAATGCTGTTTAGGGGTCTGCCTTGGCCAGTGTTGGACCAAGGTGGGCTTCTTTGTATGGGTTATGCTATGGTGGGGTGGGTATTGTATTGTACGAAAGTGGAAGTGGAGTTGGCTGACTCCCCCCTGTGAGAGAGGGGTGGAGCCAGCTGTATACCCTGGTGGAAGCAGGGTATAGGTAGTGGGAGTGAGGGGACCATTCGCCTGATATGTAGGCATGGTCAGAGGAGGTATTAGTAAGGTTGGTTTTATATGTATGTTATTATATTGTTATTGCTGGGTCCCCTGTGTGGGAAGAACCCCAGTAAGTGTATTGATGATGTTGTACGCCGCCTCGAGTCTTCGGAAAGAGTGCGGGATAGAAATTAGATGATGATGATGATGATGATGATGATGATGATGATGATGATGATGATGATGATGATGATGGGATGACTATTTGCCTCCAACTTTCTTATTTAGTTCATTTGGCCTTGTGGCTGAGTTGGAGCTTGTTACAGTTTGAGGCCCTGTTTACAGGCTTGGCTGTGCATGTGGCTTGGGCTGGATCCTTACTATCCTAGATAGGACAGCAGACCATTGAAAGTGAGGATCAAGAGGGTCAAAGTGGGAGCAGAGAAGGCCAGTAAGAAGAAGGTTGCAGTAATCAGGGCAAGAGATAAAGAGCTATCACTCAGTTTAACCCTTTTAAACGTCAGAATGGGTACCCTTCGGTGGCATGATGACGGTTTTCTTTTGAACAATAAAATGTATGGCTTATTCTAACATAGATAAATTATGTTGGATTAAGCAATGCAATGATGTAGCAGGTGTCGCTGTTAAGGCTGAGAAAATTAGGCCAAAATATTTAACAGATAAGTAAATTATAATGCTCAATTTTATTGTAAAACTCTGATCTTAACAATTTTAAATTATGATGTATTGGAATGACTTTTTCATCATTCATAATCATCATTCTTTAATTTATATCCCGCACTTTTCTGCCATTTGGCGGCTCGAGGTGGCTCACAACAATGAAAATCCACAAGAAAATCAACACAATCCAACCCTTAACAAAACCCCACTCTAACAATTTCAATACAAAATAACACACAATTACAATTCAATCATTCCATTTCAATAACAAGAAGTATTGTTCTCACACCCATTCCCCTTACATCCACCACTAGGGATGGGCAAACAGATCGCGGTTCGAGTTTGGCCGTTCGGTTCGGCTGAGTTCGGTTCGTCCGTTCGGTTCGTTTGTTCAGTTCGGATTTGTTCGGTTCGTTCGTTCGGTTTGTTCGGTTCGTTCGCCGAGTTCAGGTTCGGATGTTCGGTTCGTTCGTCCGAACAGGCTGTTCGGTTAGGCCGTTTGGCTGTTCGGTTAGGCTGTTCGGTTCGGCCGTTCAGCCGTTCGGGAAGTGTTGTTATGTTTTTGTTTTTTTTTAATGTTTTTTTGGTTTTTTATTGGGTTTTCTTTTGTTCTTTATTTGTTTTTTTGGTTTTTATATGGGGTTTTCTTATTTTTTTTTATCTAATATTATATATATCTGTCTACACTAAATCTAACCTCTATTAACTATTCTAAATGCTATGAAGTAAATGGATTATCTAATAAGTACACAGACCTACTCCTACAAACACTAAAACTAAATCACTAACGATATCTCTATCACTAAGGTAACTCCTACAACTGTCTTCATCTATCTATCTATCCCCCACATATATGGATATATATATATGGATATATATATATGAATATATATACATCCAATATATATGGGATGGGGGGGGAAATCTTCACAAATAGAAGAGGAGTCTGTAGTGAAATACATACATTACATACTCAATGAGTCTGTACAGTGCATAACACAAGGTTTCACTTTATGGTTTAAGTTTCATTTCATTACAAAAGTGAAATGAAACTTAAAGCAATCTAAAAATCCTACTCAACACCTGCTGTTCAGGAACTGTGACTAGCTCAGAAGGTGTTGGGAAGTGGGGAGGCAGATAATTAGTTTTGTTTCTTGCAAGCCTCTCCACCCCTAGTGCCTGGAAGTCTGCTCCTCGGTGACTGACACCTCCCTGTAATGTTTGACCTTCCAGTGAACCTTTTTTTGCCACCCGAACTCATCCAAACGCAATCCGAACTGACCGAACTATTCGGCCATTTCGCCGTTCGGTGTTCAGTTTGTTCGGTATGTTCGGGTTCGGGTTCAGGTTCGAGTTAGGTCGTCCAAACAGTTCGAGTTCGGGCCGAACTCCGAACTTCCGAACCGCGTTCACCCATCCCTATCCACCACCCTATCCCCTACCCTGCTGCCACCAGGGGAGGGGTTCTCCAACCTTCCCTTTCCTGTTCTTACCAAGAGGGGGAAATCACCTCACAATTATTAAATCTCAGTCTCCCCCAATTCATCAATTGAAAAAGATAATCACTAAGGGTATAATTCCTACACAGAGGACCCTAATACAATTTTAATATAATATAATAAACAATACCCCCCATCTCTATCAATTCCTCACTCCCAACCAGCTCTACAAATAATGTACAGAATCAATTAAAAAAACAAGTTTCAAATACAATACCTCTCTTCACATCTATCATTAATTACATAAAAACGTCTCAATATTAGAACATGGTACATATTATCAGTAACCCAGCAAAATACTATCTTCCCTACTTGACAACTGCACACATTATACATGTTTATTACCCCTTCCATTTATTACCTCTTCCATATACTACTGGCACAAACCATAACCACGCACACTGCTCCCTAACCACACCCGGAACACAACTCCACACATCCCTCTTCTCTCTCCCCTGCTGCCACCAAGGGAGGTCATTCTCCTTTAACTCCTCCCCTCTCTCACTAGGGGGAGATGTTCTCACAAACTTTGCCAACAGTATCTGCATATTCTCCCCCCCACCAAACAATACCCCCTCCACCTCAGGGCACAGTCGAAGGGCGTGCCTCTTTGGACATGCCTCTGGCACGGCCTCCGGCTGGCCCCGATAATATGGTGGGGAGCAGCCTGGCCAGTGCCCTCCCCTGGCCCTGCCCCCGCAAGGGTGGGGCGGAAGGAGGGGAAGGAGAAACAGTCCCACGACCCCCCATTGCTCTCCAAGGGGCCCCACTCCCCTCACTCCAAATACCAGCACAGTTTGAATCCATGGGGGATGGGGGAACAGCTGCTGGAATCTGCTCCGCCACCGTCCCCAGCTCCAGTGCCCTGCACCCAGGCCTCTAGTGTGTTGCTGCCTCTAGGCTCTCATAGGCCGCCCCTGATGATATGGGGAGCGGCCCAGCCAGTGCCCTCTCCCGGCCCCATCCCCGCAAGGGTGGGGGGGAAGGAGGGGAAGAAGGAACAGTCCCTTTCTGTGTTCTGTTTTTTCTTTGGGCTATGTGGAAAGGCAATACCTATTACTAAACCTAAATCAATCAAATCAATCAATATAAACCTAATAAAAATAAATATATGATTCTAACCTATGGGACAACATCTTCAAATTGGAATTCATTTGATAATTAACAAGGTAGCATTGGTTCCTCATTCTTTAAATGCTCATCTTGTCAGTTTTCAGAATGTACTACATAGGGACTGTGATACTTTGGCACACTCTTCAAATTTTAATTTGGTCTAGTACTTGTCATATGAGAAAATATAGCTCTTGCAGCTACCCACTTTCATTCTCTTCTCCTAAAAGAGCACAAAACAGCTCTAGCCCTTAATTAAATTTAATTCAAACATATTTTTTTTTTAAAAAGAAACCATAAGTTCTATTGGCACCTCCTACCCACATTTGAAAATCACTCTTCTTGATTTTAAGTCTCTACAAAGATCTTCTCACTAAAATGCCTCTCTCTAATCTCTCATTGTCCTCCAGGCATGTTCATTGTGCAGATCTAAGGGAATAATTTGGATCTTGCTGGTTAACCACAATTGCTATACAGGAAAAAACAAAATCACAACTAATAAAGGCGAGAGTTTGTAATCAGAAGTACAAGAATTTTTAAGTATCTGACAGTTCTCTGCAAAACTTCATAGCATATGGTCTTTTGCTTAATCTGTAGTCTTACAACCTTGACATTATTTAGTAGATGAAAGCGTTTCAGCATAGCTTTGTTTACTTTGGAGAGTATGTTACATTCATGGCTTTCAACACTTCTGAATTCCCCAGAAACTCATTAACTAAAATATAGGTTAGCAATATAAGGCAGCCCCATACAGTGCTTGATCTTTTGCACCAATGGGACTATTGGCAAAAGCTGAAGGATCCGGCCCTCTTATGTAGATACAAAGAAAAGTAAATAGCAAAGTTTTAAAAAGAGCATACTGACATATTGGTATGTCCCATCCTAAGATATCTGGCTACACTCAAGTTGTATTCTAACTAAGAATGATTTCACTATTGCAGTTGTAAATTCAAAGACATAACAGCTTTGTAAAGGCTAACGGGAAGTTTCATAAAATGACAAGGTGCAGCCACATGATCTGGGGCAGTCCCGATCCCCCACATATCCGGTGGCAGGCAAGCTCAGCCACCACACTTAGGGCTGTCAGGGAGAGCAGGCCATATGTTCTGCTTCCCTGTGGCCATCATGAGCCCATCCATGTCCCAGGGTGGGAAGAGGAGCTGGCCTCATGGGGCTGAAAGCAAGACTCCTGTTGCAGCATAGGATTGGGTCTGCTGCTGCTAGGCAGTTGTTGGGGGGTGGAGGAGTGCACATGCACTCCTCCCCCCACCTAACTGCTGATCATGGGGGAGAGATCCCTGGGAGGAGCACACACTCTCCTCCCCATGCCCAACAGCTGATTGGGGGAGGGGGCCTGGGAAGAGGGAATGCACTCCTCCAAAGCCCCCTCACCCTGATTCCTCCACCTAACAGCTGATCTCAGGGAGGGGTGTCTGGGAAGAGAATGTGCATTCTTCCCAGACCCCTGCCCCCTGACTGCTTTTAGCAGTAGGGAAGAGGTTGTGTGCTCTTCCAAGGCTCCCCTATGCCACAATCAGCTGTTAGGTGGGGAGGAGGAGCAAACTTCTCCAGGACCGATCCGCAGACCCTGCATCCAGCAGGGCTGCATGGCCTGGCCATATGGGAAGTGGGCTCTTTATCATACTTTGAGCAGAATGATCCCACTTTGGGCAATGCTAACATGCAATGCATGTCTTTTTCAAATGAAGCATCACATGTTAGTTGGCTTCCAAACTCTCACTGGGCAGAGTGAATATTGGAGACCACTGGGCACACAAACCACTGCGTCACATTATAAGTAAGTTTATTACGGCACCAGCATTCACTATGGTCAAAAGTAACACAATAAAATGAATACAATAAAATATATATAAAAGAGAAGAAAAAAGGAAGGGTACAAAGATGTCATCAAGAACAGAATGATTTTCTGACCTACAGAGAGGAAATCTTTCCCTTCCCATAATGGTTCTAACCAGCATTGTCTTAGATTTATATACATAGGACAACTAAACAAAACATGGAGGAGATCCTCTATCGCCCGCTTTTCACAGGGGCAAATTCGATTAGCATAAGGTTTACCCAGACAAAACTGCAGAATTGAATAATTGAAAATGTAATAATAAAAAATGCCTTCGTAATAATGGATCACTAAGCTCATTTAGATAAATTTCAAGCATCACATTATAGCATTGCCTAGTGGTGTAGTGGTGTAGTGCTAAACTGAAAAGTGGAGGAACTGTTCATGAGAGTCCCCAAGAAACGCCCCCTCCAAGTTTCAAAATATAAGGTCATGTGCTGGCTCCTATGATTGGAAAGTTGGGAAAGATCATATTAAAAATACTTACCTTAACAGATTTTTCTTGGAATGACGGGTGAAATCAGGATTAGGGTATGTCCTGAATTGAGCCCCAACCAGGTGACTTGGGGATGTGATACAAGGAGTCATGGATAGCTTCCTGATCCCATGGTTCTTGAACCTCATGCGGCAACGCTCCAAAAAGAAGAGGACTTTTGTTAACCAGTAAGGGAATAAAAGGATATGAACTATTGTGTATTCTGTAACAAAAATATTTAGTATTTACAGTATATATTTCTTCATAGAAACTAACTTAGGTTTTTGTAGCAGGTTAGAACCTGCCAGGATCCATTTTCAGGCTGATCCAGGACGCAGACTACAGGCTTGACTCATGTCATTATCGATATCTATATTTACAATATTAACAATTTAAGTATTATTCACAATTTAAGTATTATTCTCATGTATTCATAGACCCTCTTAGAGGTGTGCATGTCGTTTTTGTTATATCAGTAACACAACATTTGTTGTTTTCATTTTCATTATTGCAATAAAAAAATGACAAAAATAATAACAAAATCAATAACGATAACAAAAGTTGTTATTGATTTTGTTATTGCCTTGCAGCCTGGCAGATGTTTTTTGGAAGGAAATGTGGAAGGAAATGTGGAGAGGGGAGGAGGGAGCAGACAACTCAGAGTCAGAAACAGTGATGAATTCTTGAACTGGGAGGGAAAGAACCTGGGATCTGCTTGCGCTGCAATTGGACGAGCTGTTACAAATTAATGTGACGTTGGAGGATGTTCTAGAACAAATTGACAAACTAAATATTAACAAGGCACCAGGGCCAGATGGCATTCACTCCAGAGTTCTGAAGGAACTCAAATATGAAATCGCAGAGCTACTGTTAGTAATTAGTAATCTGTCACTAAAATCTGCCACTGTACCTGAGGACTGGAGGGTGGCAAATGTAACCCCGATATTTAAAAAGGGATCCAGAGGCGATCCTGGAAACTACAGCCCAGTAACCTTGACGTCTTTGCCGGGCAAAATGGTGGAAACCATCATTAAAGACAGAATTACAGGGCATGTTGACAAACATGGCTTAATTATTATTTTATTATTATTAACAAACATTTATATAGTGCCAGCAGTGTACCTGGCACTTTACAAAGTAATAAAATAGACACGGTCCCTGACCCCAGGGCTTACAATCTGAGAGACAGGAGCTGGGGGAGAGACTTAGGAAGGGGAACAGAGAGAGAGACAAGGGGTCTAACATTCATGAAGATGCGAGGTCTCAGGTGCACGTACTTGGCTTTGTTACGATGAGAATGACAGCAGGCAGGTCCATGTTGCAAGGATAAGGGTAAACAGACCGTAGGTATAGGAATAGTGGCTCAGCAGGATAAAGAGTCAGACAGAGCAGAGCGAAAGAGGTGAGTTTTAAGGAGAGATTTGAAGGTATGAAGGGAGGGGGCAAGGCGGATGTGGACAGGGAGGGAGTTCCAGGCATGGGGGGCAGCAAGTGAGAAGGGACGAAGGCGCTTAGGGGAGCAGGGAAGGCGTGGAAGGGTGAGAGAAGGGACAGAGGAGGAGCGAAGTGCACGGGCTGGAGTATGGAGGGCGATAAGTGCAGAGAGGTAGGGGGGAGCAAGGTTGTGAAGAGCTTTATAGGTGAAGACTAGGAGCTTGTGCAGGATTCGTTCAGGAAGGGGAAGCCAGTGAAGCGAAGAGAGGAGGGGCTGCACATGGTCGAAGCGACTGGCGAGGTAGATGACCCTGGCAGCAGAGTTTTGGACAGAGATGAGGGGAGAAAGGTGAGACCGGGGAAGGCCAGTGAGAAGGAGGTTACAGTAATCGAGGCGAGAGATGACCAGAGCATGAACAAGAGTTTTGGCAGACGAGACAGAGAGAAAAGGGCGAATCTTAGCAATGTTATGGAGGGAGAAGCGACAGGATTTAGCAACAGAATCAATGTAGGTTTTAAAAGAAAGGGCTGAGTCAAAGATGAAGCCTAGGCTACAGGATTGGGGGACAGGCAGGATGGTGACTCCATCAATAGTTATTGACAGTGAGGAAGGAGAGGAAGGAAGAGGGGGGAATATAAGGAGTTCAGTTTTATCCATGTTGATGGCCAGGCTTAATGGGGAAGAGTGTAGGGATTTGCAAACAGGTTGCGGTTCGGGTTCAGTCATTCGGTTCAGCTCGGTTTGGGCATTTGGGTCCTTCGCTGAGTTTGGGTTTGGTTGTTCGGATTGGTCGTGTTCAGTTCAGTTTAGGTGTTCGGAATAAGGGATCCCGGGATCCTGGGATCGTATCGGAAACCAGAAATTCGAGTGCATGTGGAGCTGTGTGGCAAAAAAGTGTGTGTTTGACTGACTGGCTGTTCGGTTCATGTGTTTTCGCTGTTTATGTTTGGTTTGGCTGTGTTGTTTTAGCTCGATGGTTAGTGTTGGTGTGTGGTGGGTGACTGTGTTTTAGTTTGGCTACTTGTTTAAAAAAAATTAAAATAAAGAAGACTGCTGCGTTAATTCCACGGCTGGGGGCCAACGTGGTGCTCTCAGAGGAGGAAGAGGAGGAGGAGGTCGCTGACCCTGGACCTTTGGTGGTGGTGGCCAGCTCCTCTGATGAGGAGCAAGCGGCGGGCACAGGAGATGCTGCTAGGTTTGTAAACTTTTTTTTTACTTTGAGGACAAGAAAGGCTCTATCTATTAGAGCGAGCTCACTGACATGCGGGTGGGTGCATGGGTGGTGGGCATCAGTCAGGCACAAACAGTCAGCATCAGCGGGTAGCAGCAGGTGTCTGTCACAGAGAGATAGGGTACTGTAGTGTGGAGGGCTCTTCCAGCAGTCAGGCATGAGCACGAGCATCACCCCCACCCAAACATGTGCCAAGCTAGCAAGGGTCTCCACTCTCCATTGCCATCCCTACGCACCCCCAAATAAGGGCAGGATTTGTACGTACCAGTCAGGGTCTCTCCATTGCCATTCCTAGCACCCAAAGGAGGGCAGGATTTGCACATGCCAGCAAGGGTCTCTCCATTTGCCATCCCTAGCATCCCCAAGCACCCCAAGGAGGGCAAGATTTGCACGTTCCAGCCAGGGTCTCTCCATTTGCCATCTCATTCCCTAGCATCCCCGAGCACCCCAAGGAGGGCAGGATTTGCACATGCCAGCCAGGGTCACATCTCCTATTGCCATCCCTAGCACCCCAAGGAGGGAGGACTAGAGGCATCATCATAAATGCATTATATTACTTTGGTGTTCTTAATGTGTTCCCATTTCAGAGAGGAATCGGATGCCAGCCCCAGCACTGATGCCAGGCCAAGGAGGACCCCTAGGCGGAGGTCTCCAGTGACACCCCCAGACATTTGGCAGAGAAGGTTGGATGTCTGCAGGTTTTATGAGAAGGGTGATGGAATCACCATCTGCAAGGTAAGGCATGGGGGCTGGAACAATGGATTGCCTTATGACCTGTTAGGAACGGAAGTCCCCTGAAGGGAGACATTGGCCACCCGCCCACTTGTTGAGACAGAATGCAGGCAGGGATTGACAGACCATTGGTCTGACACAATATGTCACTTCTTATATTCCTATCTTTTTATGCTCTTTGGACCTGCCGCAAACAATTCAGGCAGCAGCGTGAGGGGACCACCTTGGGGCTCATTGCCCACATTGAGAGAAGGCATGGCATGACGGTGAGGCAGCAGTCTGACTCTGGCATGGACCAGGTGGACCAACATCAGCCCCAGAAGCACCAGAGGAGATGCCATCAGAGGCCTTCCCCTTCCCCTTCAACCAGCTACAGCGAGGAAACCATAGAGGAGGAGTCAGCCGCAGTAAGGGCTTTTAGTGCCCAAGTGCAGAGGGGACTGCATGGCCAGCATTAACAAAATGGAGGAGCAGCTGGTGGAACGCTTTAAGGAGCTGGAAGTATGGGAACGCAAGGTTAAGGTGTATTCCCAGTACCTCCAGATGGTGATAGACAGCGTGAACCTCCACTGGCAGTCGGTGTCAAAGTGGCAGGGGGTCATGACTGGGGCAGTGGACTTCACAAAAGAACACGGCTACCAAATGCCACAAGACATACCTGCCCCTAGGGTCCATGAACCTATTTTGCCTTTCACCCATCTTCCAGGGGACAGGCCCACATAGAACTATGTTAAGTTTCTTTCATTTTTTATTATGGAGCCATGTTAGTAGCTCAATTAGTTAAGGCGGAGCTAACGTTCTGTATTGAGAGTTCCATTAATTAATTTATTTCATTTATTTCATTAAATTTATTAGCCGCCACCTCATGCCTACAGCATCTTGGGGCGGCTTACATTGACTTCAATGGAGTTCCCTGGGGCAAATTCCTCTGGCTTGCAACCCTGAAGTTGACAGTGTTTTCTTTGTGAGCATACACTTATAGTCACAGATGGCTGCATAGGACAGATATTGAGTATGCTAAGTATTAGGGCTGTAGAGGCATGTCGCAGCGGCAGCTGTTACCAACGGAAACCCCTATTCCGCACATCACGGGACGGGATGGCAGAGACAGCTTTCCGCCGGCTGAGGCTGCGGTTTGCCACTAATGGTGCCTCGGCATCGGAACTGGTGAACGGAAGCGGAACTTTTGCGGATTCCAATAAGAAGTGGCACCAACTCCCCTTTCCGTCGACTGTGGAATCTTTGTGGTTATCTGATCATTGTATCATGTTTGCACCACCCGGAATACAAGGTATCGCGAGACCTGGTGGCATGATCAACCCTCGGATTTCATTGGCCAATTTCATTGTCTAGGGCTTTTTCATTTCATTGGCTAGGACTTTCCCAGAGAGACATGTCCCTCCTTCACCATTAAGTATAAATAGGTGTGTTTGTAGCTTGTTTCTCCCTCTTGATCCCCAATCGCAGTGAGAGTGAGTGATTGTTGGAGCCACTCTGCCAGTGTCTGTGTTTGTTAACACACTCTGATTTTCCGCGCTCCGCGACAAAGCACCGCAACGACTCGAGAAGAGTGTGTCCTATCCCTGCCTCCTAATTCATAGAATACCATCAATTTTGGATAACATAAGAAGGTTTTCGTGTAAGTGTTTGAACTGTTCTGCTAATTCTTCTAAATTGTGCTTTATTTAACTGCTAATTTAGTGCTAAAGCAGCTAAAGTAATCCTGCTACAGTTACACTTTACATTTTCCATTATCTTTTCTTTAAACAAATGTACACATATTCTTTATTGCTGTGAGCCTTTTATGTTTATCGCTCGGTTTGGGTTGATATTGTTTGTGCTTGTTTTTTTTTTATTGTTTATTTTGTTAATGATAATGCCTGTTGGTTGGATGGATGGTGGGATCATTGGTTTATTTGGGAGAAACTGTACTGTGTAGGTTTAATAACTGTGATGCTGTACCGATTCTTTTGTTGTGAACGGTGGGCAAATGGCGACTGCAGCTATCACCTCCCCCTCCAAGCTCTCCCTTGACTGCCCCCCTAGCGGCCCCCCCCAGCTGTGTCTATTTTCCAATGTGCTTCCGTGACCCCGAGTCCCTGCTCCAGGCTTGCCGGCGGCTTCCGCAGCTTCCGCAGCTACCAGCTATGCCCCCCCTCCTGGCTTTCTATGGGTCGACAATCCCAACATCCCCCCCGCCGTGTCTATTTCCCCATATGCTTCCCCAACCCCGAGTCCCTGCTTCAGGCTCACCGGCGGCTTCCGCGGCTACTGTCTATGCCCCCTCCTCCTAGTTCTCTATGGGCTGACTCTCCCAACATCCCCTCCATTTATTAAGATGCTTTTAATGACACATTAGATCATCTTAGAAGAGCAGTAGCAGTTCTCAATCCTTACTCCCTTTGGGGAGCTGAGAGAGGACTGGTCTTTGTATTCCAGCTAAACTAGGGGTAGCTGGCTATGCTCTCTCAAAGTAAGAGATGTGTTGTTAAGATAACATACAATGTAGATGGACTACTCCCTGCCTGGGCCAGCCTTTTTAGGCTGAGTGCCCCGAAGGTGGGGAAGGGGACGTTTGGCTAGCAGTAGCTAGCCGGCGGCTAGCTACTAGTAGTGAAGTTTCCTCCTACTGTTTGAGGTGGGGGCGGGGTACTCGGGGACTTCAGAATAACATTCAACTTCAGTCCACTCAACTCCCCTCCCTCCTAATAACTGGCTGGCACTGGCCACAGTTATTATCCAGCCAGCCAGCTAGTTAACTTGTGTGGCAAGTTCAAATGCAAGTTGTTTGTAAAACACTATTGACTGGGTGGGAGGGGATGGTTGTCTAGTGGCATGCTGAGTATTATGTGTCTGTGAGTCATTCACTCAGCTCAGGCTTGCCCCGAAGGTGGGGGAGGGGATGTTTGGCTAGCAGTAGCTACTCCCCCCCGCGGGCCAGCCTTTTTAGGCTGACTGACCTACACAAGGTATCAAACTTCTTTGTTGGACATATAAGTCTCTTCCCAAAACAGAGGAAGACACAAGGGGCTTATAGTTGCCCCTTACGAAGATGTTTTGGTAAAAAAACTGGTCTTTGGATTCCAGCTAAACTAGGGGTAGCAGCGTATGCTCTTTCAAAGTCAGAGATGTGTTGTTAAGATAAAATACAATGCAGCTGGGTAGTCTGGGCTACTCCCCTGGGCCAGCCTTTTTAGGCTGAGTGCCCCGAAGGTGGGGGAGGGGACATTTGGCTAGCAGTAGCTAGCCAGCGGCTAGCTACTAGTAGTGAGCAAAAAGGTTCCTCCTACTGTTTGAGGTGGGGGCGGGGTACTCGGAGACTTCACAATAACATTCAACATCAGTCCACTGAACTCCCCTCCCTCCTAATAACTGGCTGGCAGTGGCCACAGTTATTAGGCAGCCAGCCAGTTAATTTGGGTGGCAAGTTTAAATTCAAGTTGTTTGTAAAACACTCTTGGCTGGGTGGGGGGGTACGGTATTCTGGAAAGTTTGAAAACAGACTGAAACTAATAAAAATAAATTTTTATTTATTGAATGAAAAAAAACAACTCTTCCAAGTTCAACCAACCTACTGTGCAGTGCACTATAGTGCAGTGCAGTAATCAAATACATTTGACAACTGTCAGTCTCATCCGGGTGTGGGGAGGATCATGATAAGGACCCACGGTCACAGAGTCACCCACAGGTGGTTGGTGGGGCACACCTTGGAACGGGCACAGGAGGAATCACAGCTGTAGTAGGGAATCCAGGATAGGGAAGCACTGGAGGAAGCAATGGAGTGGACATCATGGAGGAGCTGGGCCGGGCAGTGACCCACGGTGACAGGGTGGAGGCGGGAGCAAACTGAGGGCATGGAAGGCACAGGGGGATTCACAGGCACAGCCAGCTTCAGGGGGCCAAGAACGGGCCAGGGGCTGGGTGGCCTGGCAGGTGCATGTAGTGGGACCACTGCAGCATGCCCTGAGGGTATCCTAGTTCAGACATGTAGTGTGCGACCAGGTAGTAAGCATCGAAGGGATCCGGAATTGCAAGCCCCACCTGCACATCGGATCGAGAGCACACACCAGCCAGCGCCGTCAGCTCCACTACGGTGGGCTCCGGCAAGACATAGTTGTTAGCTGGGGGCCATGGAAGGTGACTGAGCTCCAACAGCCGGTGATATTATTATTATTATTATTATTATTAACAAACATTTATATAGCACCAGCAGTGTACCTGGCCCTTTACAAAGTAATCAAATAGACACGGTCCATGCCCCTAGGGCTTACAATCTGAGAGACAGGAGCTGGGGGAGAGACTTAGGAAGGGGAACAGAGGGAGAGACAAGGGGTCTAACATTCATGAAGATGCGAGGTCTCAAGTGCACGTACTTGGCTTGGTTACGATGAGAATGACAGCAGGCAGGTCCATGTTGCAAGGATAAGGGTAAACCGATCGTAGGTATAGGAATAGTGGCTCAGCAGGATAAAGAGTCAGACAGAGCAGAGCGAAAGAGGTGAGTTTTAAGGAGAGATTTGAAGGTATGAAGGGAGGGGGCAAGGCGGATGTGGACAGGGAGGGAGTTCCAGGCATGGGGGGCAGCAAGTGAGAAGGGACGAAGGCGCTTAGGGGAGCAGGGAAGGCGTGGAAGGGTGAGAGAAGGGACAGAGGAGGAGCGAAGTGCACGGGCTGGAGTATGGAGGGCGATAAGTGCAGAGAGGTAGGGGGGAGCAAGGTTGTGAAGAGCTTTATAGGTGAAGACTAGGAGCTTGTGCAGGATTCGTTCAGGAAGGGGAAGCCAGTGAAGCGAAGAGAGGAGGGGCTGCACATGGTCGAAGCGACTGGCGAGGTAGATGACCCTGGCAGCAGAGTTTTGGACAGAGATGAGGGGAGAAAGGTGAGACCGGGGAAGGCCAGTGAGAAGGAGGTTACAGTAATCGAGGCGAGAGATGACCAGAGCATGAACAAGAGTTTTGGCAGACGAGACAGAGAGAAAAGGGCGAATCTTAGCAATGTTATGGAGGGAGAAGCGACAGGATTTAGCAACAGAGTCAATGTAGGGTTTAAAAGAAAGGGCTGAGTCAAAGATGAAGCCTAGGCTACGGGCTTGGGGGACAGGCAGGATGGTGACTCCATCAATAGTTATTGACAGTGAGGAAGGAGAGGAAGGATGAGGGGGGAAGATAAGGAGTTCAGTTTTAGCCATGTTGAGTTTGAGTTGACGTTGAGACATCCAGGTAGAGATGTCAGAGAGACAGTTGATGAGACGAGCTTGAACAGAGGGAGAGAGAGAGGGAGTAGAGAGATAGAGTTGAGTGTCATCAGCATAGAGGTGGTATTGGAAGCCATGGGAGGCAATGAGTTTGCCTAAGGATGAGGTATAGATCGAGAAGAGGAGAGGGCCAAGAACAGAGCCTTGAGGAACACCAACTGAGAGGGGGAAGGAGGAGGAGGCGGAGTTGGAGAGAGACACATTAAAGGAGCGGTCAGAGAGGTAGGAGGAGAACCAGTTATGGACAGAGCCACAAAAGCCAAGGGAGTGAAGGGAATCCAGCAAGAGTGAGTGGTCAACAGTATCGAAGGCAGCAGAGAGATCAAGGAGGACAAGAATGGAATAGAGACGTTTAGATTTAGCCACCAGAAGATCGTTGGTGATCTTAGCGAGAGCAGTTTCAGTAGAATGAAGGGGGCGGAAGCCAGATTGGAGGGGGTCAAGGGAGGAGTTGGAGGATAGGAAGTCAAGGCAGCGGGAGTAGACAACACGTTCAAGCAGCTTGGAAGCAAAAGGAAGGAGTGAGACAGGACGATAGCTAGAAGGGTCAGAGGGGTCAAGAGTGGACTTTTTGAGAATAGGAGAGACTGTGGCATGTTTGAAGGCAGAAGGGAAAGAGCCAGTAGAGAGGGAGAGGTTGATGATGTGCAGGAAGGAAGGGGCGACAGTGGGAGTAATGGAGGTGAGGAGGCGGGAAGGAATGGGATCAAGGGGGCAAGTGGAAGGGTTGGAGGAGGAGAGCAGAGAGGAGATTTCCTTAAGGGAGGCAGGGGAGAAGGAGGACATGAGAGAAGGAGGGGGAGGAGGGAGAGGGGTGGGAGTGGGAAGAGAGGAGTGGGAAGCGATGTCGAGGCGGATCTTGTCTATCTTGGAGGTGAAGAAGGAGGCAAGATCCTGAGCAGAAAGGGAAGAAGGAGGGGGAGGACAGGGAGGCTTGAGGAGGAAGTCAAAGGTAGAGAACAGGCGGCGAGGGTCCCGAGAACAGGACTCAATGCGGGAGGCATAGTAGTGTTGTCTAGCAAGGGAGATAGCAGAAGTAAGAGTGGAGAGACAGAATTTGAAGTGAAGGAAGTCGGCGTGAGAATGGGATTTGCGCCAGAGTCGTTCAGCAGCACGAGTGCAAGAACGGAGGTGGCGGATATGAGGGGTGAGCCAAGGATGGGGGTTGTGGGAGAAGGCAGGGCGGGAAGAGAGAGGGGCATGGGAGTCAAGTGTGGCAGCACCACGTGACTTCCAGGACCCATAGGTCCCGTGGACAGAACCAAAGAAGGACACAGCCAGGGAAGGGCCCCCCTCCACCAGACAGGCTGTGAAGGAGGACATGCTGCACACATACAGAGCGGACACCGTCTCTGCCATGGACCACACCACATGCGAGCACATCATTTCTGTGATGTGACCATCGGGAAAGGCACGGAGGCCCAGTGTCTCCGCATGCAGCTGGCAGCCGAGGGCGCTCAACTCATATCCAAAGTAGCGGAGCCCGCAACTGAGACTCGCATAGGCACCTGGGTGGCTGTCCAGGCAGTTGGAAAGCAAGTGCATGGCCGGGGAATGCCCAAGATCACACAGGGTCATTGTCTCTCGGAAGCTCCAGCTAGGGGTTGCTAATATGCCTGCGAGCCCTGGGGAAAAGCAGCATCCAGCCATGGTCTCCAGCAGCAGAATGCGCCTGTAACAACTGCAATGAATGGATGGCTCGAAGCCCTGGAGGGATGGGAGGGGATGGGGGAGCTCCAAGGACAGTAGGTATGCCCACCGGGCACCGGCTGCAACATTGTTGTAATGAATTTAGAAGAAGTGAATCGAGGCGTGGGATGCAGAAAGCACAGGTTCTAACCTGGCTGAAACTAGCAGAACACACAGAGGAGGGCATTCAACACACAGACCAGGGACACGACACGCGAGGCAAGGGAGTACACAACACAACTGGCAGCCAACACAGAGGGGTGGGAGAGATGATCTGCACCGCCCTGTCTAGGTGGGGGTACAAGACTGCCACTCCAGTGGTGCTGTCAGTGCTGAGCCCGCCTCCCCCTCCTCTTCCTCCATTCCTCTCTTGTGTGCCTCCGCTCTCCTGTCCCTCCCACCTGCCTCCATCACGACAGGTCCCAGTGCTGTACTGTGTGTGCCCAGCCAACCCAGTTTAAATCTCTCTCCCTGGATGGCATTGTTGCTAGTTGCCTAGCAGCCACGCAGCGTGCTTAAAATTTCTCCCCGGATATGTGAAGAAACTCCCCAGATTTGCTATAGGTTAATGTAATAAGAAAGCATATTTTGGGGGCATAGAAAGTATGCCGTGAGCAGCACAACACAGCAATAATTGTATTATTACAAAACAAAAACACTAATGTAAAAAAATTTTTTTTAAATTAAGCGAAACAGAACAGCAACAGGGATTTGAACCCATGAAATGACAGCTAAAAATTGTATAGCAAGCAGGGACCTTAACAACTATGCCAACAGAGTTCTGTTGCTCAGTTCTGCTTTTATGTTGGTGTGAGATTTGCCAACAGGGACAATGGCTTTCCATGGAGTCAAGGTTGGCTTTTTCAATGGCTTCTGCGAGGTAAACAGAGGGCAACGTGCACCGCTGTCAGCAGGCCAAGATACCACGCCCCCGTCATTCGTGCAGCAGTGATGGAGCAACTAATAATGATTGGTAAGTTAGCTGTACTTGAGTTTAAATTTCAAGTCTGTTCACATTGACTGTGGCAGACTTTCTTATTGTTTTTTGGATAACAGGAATTTAAATCTCTTCAACAGGGGAAGCGTTTTGGCGCTGTGCAGCGTATGCCATCGAGTGGTGTTGCGAGAACTGACAATTCTCCAGGACCAGCTGGGTGAGTATGAAAGGCGTGCTTTGTGGACATGGACCTTTTTAGGCGCGGTACTAGTATAATGTCTCTGCTGCAGTGTTTGATAATGTGCGTAACGGGTTTCTTGTTTTTTTCCCTAGTTGAACGATTGGAGCAAGACCGCGAGGCCCGGAGGGAGGAGATGCAAGTCCTGAGAGCCTTAATGGGATGAGTTCTTGAAAGGCTGGAGCCTGCTGCAAGACAGGATGTGCCCGCGGTCGAGAAGGAGCCCTTCATAATTTTGATCCCAGATTAAACAGGGAAGTGGGAGATAACTCTTCTATAAAAATTTAAAATTCAAAAAAAATTGAAAAATTTGAGAGTTTATTATATTTATTTTCTTACCACGTTATATTTTTATACTGGTTTTAAACAGTTATTTTTTAAAAATATTTCTTTATAAAGTAATATTTATTTTTAGTCAATTTTGTATTAGTATATAACTTTTTAAAAGTTTTATACCTGGTTGTGAATCTTTAATTAAAATAAAAATTACATGTTAATAAATAAAAATATTTTTCACTTTTCTTTTTCCAATACATCCAACAATGCAAATTTGTGTATGCATATATATGTGTGTGTGTGTGTGTGTGTGTGTGTCTAAAGAAATATATATCTATATATATTGTATATATACACATCTATACATGCACATATATAAACATGCACATACATCATATATATATATATGCAGAGGAGTAAAGATATGTATGTGTATGCCTCTGCATACACATATGCATAGGCATACACATATGCACATATATATACACACACACACACACACACATACCCAGGCCACACACACATATTTATCTGACCGACACTCATGGCGGTCGGCAACTGCATGGCCTGGATGTATGGCCTGGATGGTTGCAGAGGGATCAGGGTGGATGTGTGGCCTGGTGGTGGGGTGCAGAGGAAAACTATGCATCCTAAGTTGGGATGGGAACTATGCATTTGAATTAAAAAATGGGCATACTCCTCAAATATGCATTATTCAACCTACCATTTGTGGATTAGCCAGTGTGTGCTGTGCAGTGTGCACTGCACTGCAGTATCCCGACCCTGAGGAGTACCCATTTTGTCTTTTCAATGGGGGAGTGTGTGTGTGTGTGTGTGTGTGTGTATGCCTACTTACTTTATAAGCCAGATTATTAGAAGGGACTTGAGAAGAAAAAGGGTGGAATCTTCTGTACATTCACCCTAAAGCTGAGACGCTGAGCCACACGTGAAGGACTGTTTTAAAATTTAAAGCTCTAATGCATAAGGGGCTGATTGACTTGGACCTAGGAGACCAGGGCTAATTGAAATAGGAAATCACTAAGTGGCCTGGGAGAAGTAAAAACCTCTCAGTCTCAGTTACCCATATGTAAAATGGGAATACATGTGTATCTGTCTTTCCCTGTGTGTTCCCCTCATCCTTGTGCATCTTTGATTGTAAGCACACTGGGCAGGGAGTGGGACCTGTCTAAATCAATCACTCTCTCTTAGAGGCATTATTTCACTGTCCTTTGTTAACTACACAATACAAAGGATCTGATAAAGTATAAGATTAAAATGCAAAAAGCACCACACACACCCCCCTCTCCCTGGCTGATGCTGGTTGCTGCCCACCAGTGCGTCTCTAGACTCTACAGAACTCTAGTGTCCGGGGGAGGGAAGGTGGTCACGAGGGCAGGTGGGGGCAGGGCAGTCAGTGACGGCATCAGTGATGGTGGTTGGCGACTGCAAGCGAGCCTAACGCTGGCGGTGCTAGGCACGCTGCCTGGCTCGGCTGCACTAATCAGTTAGTCTTGGGTTAATGTAATAAATAAGCATTTATTAATTATTTATATTACAAAGTATGCCAAACACAGCAATAATTTTATGATTAACAAAACAAACAATAACACTAATGTAAAAGTAAAAAAATTTAAAATAAAGTTACATGTAACAGTGGGGATTTAAACCAGCTGAATGACAGCTACAAATTGTATAGCAAACGGGGACTTTAACAATTATGCCAACAGAGTTCTGTTGCTCAGCTCACTTCTTCTAGACTGAAGAAGTGCGGAATGAGGATTGTAAGAAACTCTTCTGCATGGACTTCACACACTTCATTCCTTCAACTTTCTGAGCTGGTCCTATGATGTAAAAAATGACTCGGTTAGCCAATACACAGGTCACTTTAAACTCCCACCAGGAGTTTTGGTCAACAAACTTTACTTTGGAGATCAATTTATGTTTACATAAAAGATCAATTTGCCATAAAATAAAAACACCGTTCCTTGAACTCCCAACCAAAACATGTTGTCTATGCATGTATGTATTGAGAAGAATGGGCAGTTATTGCTGCACAGAGAGACACACACACAGCACCAGCAGTCAGCATGACAGCACAACGCAGCAGTGGCTGCATATTAGTCATACTCCCTTTGCGGAACCGCAAGAAATGCTCATGACTGTCTCTCATATATTAAATTGGCGGAACGTGGGAAAAGACCGCTGATTTTATGCGACAATGGTAACGATCAGCAAATCGGTGAAACACATACATGCCGCATCTGTAGATTCTTGTAGTGGAAGAATGGCAGAATCACGGGGTATCGGGCGAAATTCTGCGAGGCGCAACGTGGGATGACGAGGTTTAGGAATGGAATTGCAGTGCGGTAACAACTGCTGCCACATCAGCCCTACTAAGTATGTGCTTTGGTCCAATATTTCATGTAAATGAGGTGTCAAGATGTCCCTGGCATTTAAAAAGCGCTTGCACTTGCTGAGGGAGCAGAAGGGAAGAGGAGCTGGATGAGGTGATGGGGCTGGGGAGGTCTGTGAGGGGAGGGGGCCGAGGGAGCAGGAGGAGGGAGCAGGAGGGACTGGGTGACAGGAGGGGGACTCTGAGGGGAGGGGGCTGGGGGAGCAGGAAGAGGACTCAGTGTAGCATATGTGTACAGCTTTAAGAGAGCTGGCAATAGCTAGCTCCTTCTTCCCTCCAGAACTAGGTGGGTGGAGTTTCCTGTTCAGTTGGTTTTTGGGAGCTGCAGCATGCAGTCTCCATTTTGTGTTATGCAGGATTTCCCTCTTACTAGGATCCTGTACTAGGCAATAGCAATAAACATGTTTCCTGCTCCTTCCACCAAGTCTTATGTGTGCTGACTGGAGAACAGAATAGCGCCCCCCCCCAGAATTGTGAGTAGCCCCACCTTAGGGCCCACAGCTCCCCCAGTGGTCCTACATTCGGGGGGGGGGAGGTGATTGGGAGATTGGGAGGGCTGGGGGGCAGGAGGAAGACTGGGGGAACAGGAGGGTGTTCTGGGAGGAGGGGCTAGGGGAACAGGAAGGGAACTAGGGGGGAGGTTGCTGAGGGAGGTTGGGGGAGCAGGAGGGGGACTCTGGGGGTGAGGGCTCTGAGGGAGTAGAAGGGGGGCTCTGCAGGGAGTGGGCTCTGTTGGGAGAGGGGGTTGAGTGAGCAGGAGGGGTGGTAGGGCGAGGATTTCAGAGCCGGCGTCTTTCATGGTAGTGCTGAGGGGCCTGGAGGTTCCTACAGTTACAGGGGCATGGGGCCCACATGGGTTTCTCCAAGTCAGGAAGGACAACATCGATGCAAGGTGAGAGGGGGGCTGAGGACAGGAGGGGGGTGGGATGAATGAGGAGGCAGCACTGGGGGGCTCTGTGGTAGTAGGGGCCTGAGGGAGCACAAGGGGGGGAGTCCTGGGGGGGGAGAAGGCTGAGGGAGCAGGAGGGAAGAGGATCTGTTATAAGCAATCTTTATGCAAAACATCTGTTGGGTAAACTTACTGTCTGGTGTGAGGAACGGGGTGTGATTCACCCTGAGAAAGTGGGGTTCCAGCAGGCCAGATCCACAACAGATCATTGTTTGATCCTTCTGCATCTTATTGACAAGTACAAATACTGTAATTTGAGACTTTATGAGGCCTTCCTGGATCTCAGGATGGCATTCGATTCAGTAAGTAGGCCAATTTTGTGGGCTAAATTGGAAAAAAAATATTTTGACTCAAGGCTCTTGGCTCTGATAAAACACTTGTATGCAAACTCTAAACTGGTGGTCAAGTTGGACCCCCAGGGGCATATGACAGAGGAGGTTCCAGTTAATCATGGGGTTAGGCAGAGCTGTGTCCTTGCGCCCTCACTTTTTAACTTGTATATCAATGATGTGGTTCCCCGTATGGCCCTACCCCATCCCCCCCCGTGCGGCCTTGCGTCACATAGGTTTCCTATTGTTTGATCCCTTGCTAAAAGGTAGGGTCGGGACGAAAGAAACACTTGGAAGAAGTTGGGATGACCCTACCTTTTAGCAAGGGATCCAGGGGTGGTGGGGTTGGAAGTAAAGCGTAAGTGGGAGGACATGAACCTCCAAGAATAGAGAACTAGGGTGGCAACCTCTTCCCACATGTCTTGTTACTTGAGATTGGCTCCCCCAATCGATTCCCCGGCACAGCATCTGGTCGCAAACCTTACGGCTAGGGAAAAGTGGCTGATGTCAGCTGCAAGGTTCAATGCCCTCCTATTCCAAGTTTGGGTTGGTAGGGTAGCAGGAGTCCCTATCCATCAGAGACTATGTCCATTTGAACAGCTAGAGGTAGAAACCACGGACCACGTGTTGTTCAGGTGTCACCTCTATGAACATCAGCGGGCTGAGTTCTTGAAATCTTTTTTGTTAAATCAACCAGGGAGGTCAGACAACAGGAGGAAGGAGATCTTGCTCAGTAACACTAAACAGGACCTTACACGCATGGTGCTCAAGTTTTTGATGGCCGCATTCATTAGGAGACATCAGTTTGTTAATTTTATACCTCATTACTCACCTGATATGGGGGGATTCCTGGAGGGGATGTTTGTTGGGAGTGGAAGGCAAATTGTTTGTGTTTTATGTATTGATTGTCTGTTTTTGGTATGCTATGTTTGATGTTTATGTTCAAAATGCAATGGCCAAGGCAACGCTTAATAAATTATATGATGATGATAGGCTAGCAAAGACTGTGAAGCACGAGAGAGCGAGAGCCAGTCAGTGTCAGATAGGCGGGCTGAGATCGTGTAGCCATAGGTCGGCTTGCAGGCTTACAGTTTGTTTCCCAATGCCACCCTGCGTCATGAGGTCAGTCAGATAAGGTGGATGAGGCCATCTAGTATGAGAGAGAGAGAGGCAGAGAGAGAAGAAGGGTGTGTGCCAGGCATTGGGAGGGAGAGACAGCACCTCAGCAGCACAGGAGCAGTATCCCTAGCCCAGATGGAGGAGGAGGAGCCCCTTCCCAAGACTGCCCCTGGCATGGGATGGGATGACGTGTGCCACTGCAACATCACTCCTTGTCCAGGAGCAGCTTGTGGAATCCCAGTAGCGGAAGATTGACCTTCAAGAAGAGCAAATGCTCCACCAACTTGGCCTCTAGTCTCAGGTGATGCGTGGAGCAAATGTCCTCCACCACAGAGAACACCCGCTCACTGGGGACACTGGTTAGTGGGTAGGACAGGATACGTTTGGCTACTTTTGACAGGGCCGGCCACACATTGGCCTTGCCGGCCCAGTAGGTCAAGGGATCACTGCTGGGATCAATGCAGGGCTCCTCCTCAAGGTAGCTGTCCATTGCTGCTGAGGCTCCCTCCAGTAGCTCTGGGTGGGCAACATCTGCCCCACTGCCCTCAGTCATGCCACTTGCCCTATTGTGCACAGCCCCATGCTCCTCAGAGTTGCCTGCACACACACAAGAGGAGCTGCTGGAAATAGGGCTGCTGCTGCTGCTCATCCTGCTATCCACTCCCACTATCTCCAGGGGTGTCCTGATGAATAGCACATTCTGCCTTCTGGACCCTCTGCACCAGTGCTTCCTTCTGGAGGATGTATAGCACTGACTCGCGTGCCATGCTACCCTTGATCCTGTGGTCCAGCATGATTGCCAGCCCCGCCTTCAGCTTGCGCGCAAGGTCAATCACCTCATCTGACATCTTCCTGCCCTGAGGGCCACAATCGTGCCCTCCCCCAGAACCTCGTCCAGGCTGCTGCGGAGACTATGGACCAGCGGGATCACTTGACTGAGGGTGGCGGTGGAGTCACTCAAGGTCTCCATCACGGCCAGGAATTGTCTCAGGATGAAGACCATCTGACCAATCATCTCCCATTCCTCCCTGTTGTACCCTGTAGGTGCCTCAATGTCTGTGTCCAGTTCAACCTGATGCAAGGCAGCTTTCTGCTCCAGAAGTTGCTTGAGCATCAGGAAGGTGGAATTCAACCTGGTGGGCACATCTTGCACCAGCTGGTCACTGGGGAGTGTTACTGTGCATGCTTCTCCCAGATGAGCTTGCTGCCCTTCATGCTTCTGTTGAAGAAGACCACCAGCTTCCTCCATCACTCAAACAGAGAGCTACGGGTGCCTGACCCGACACCCTTATCCCCCAAGCCCAGAGCATCCTTGACCACAAGATGGAGGGGGTGTGTGATGCAAGGGATACTTTTGAATCCCCCATCATGGACTGCATTTAGTATATTGGCTGCATTGTCCATGACCACACATCCCTTGGTGAAGGCTGTGCCTGGCATGATCCACTCCCTCACCATGGCGGCCAGGACTGCCTCAAAGTTTCTTGAGGTGTGTGTTTTGTCCATTACATGGGCCTGAAGCAGGGTCCACCTATACCCTGCTTCAGGTCCCCTACTCCCACTGCCAAGCGCTGCCTCTGGGTCCTTCCACCAGTGTGCAGTCACTGCCAGCTAGGCATGCCGTGCATTCCTACTGGACCACAGGTCCATGGTGAAGTGGACTGTGATCCCCCAGCCCCTGCCAGCTGCTCCCTCACCCGCTCCTTCAAAGCCCTGTATAGCTGTGGCACCACAGTCGGACTCAGGGTGGAGTGGGAAGGTAGCTTAAAGTTGGGGGCCAGGAACCCAATCAGCCACTGGAAGCCCTTGTCCTCCACAATTGAGAAGGTCTGCCCATCCAGGGCAATCATTTCTACCAAGATGCACTTCGCTTTCTCTTGGAAGCCAGTGCCACGGCGCCCTGCCGATGGCATTGACAGATCCCCCCAAACCAGCTCCTCCATAGTGGACTGACAGTGCTTCTGGGGAGGCTCCTACAGCTGTTCTGCCCCCTTAGCAGGAGGAATACTGCTCCTGCTTCTAGAGGTAGCAGTTTGTGCTGGTGCAGGACGCTTGCCCACTGAAGGAGCCGGGTGCCTGGTCGCTGCAGTTGGAAACCCGCTTGCATCCACTTCCCCTGCCTTCCCACTGAGCAGCAGAGCACTGTGGCATTACTTTAGGTGCCTTGCCATTGTCCCCAGGTTGCTGAGCACCTGTCCACGCTTTACCACCTTTTTGCACACAGTGCACTGCACCTCTCTCTTCCCACACTTGCTTAAAATGATCCCAGACTGAGGATTTTTTCCCCACTCCTGCCTTCTGGCCTGCCCCAGCTGATGCACTGCTGATAGCACTGTTGGAAGGGGCAGAACTTGGTGGCACTGGTGACACAGCTGTGGGAGGAGGGTCAGCCATCTCCTCTGCAGCACTAGTGTCTGCCTCTGAGTCACTGTCTCTGGTCACTGTGATGTTGTCCCATGAAGGGGAGTACTGTGACACAGAGGCTTGACTGCCCACCATGCTGCTGGCACTCTCCCTGTGCCCTCCTCTACAGCTGTCACTGCTGCTGCTGCTGCTGCTACTCCTCCCCCTACTGCCATTGCCCGTGGATCAGGCCCTGCCTCCAGCATCAGGGTAGGGCTCCACCAGCTCTGGACTGCTGCTGGGGATTGCCTCCACAATGGGGGACATTGGTAGACCTGGAGGAACATATGAAGCAGCAGACCCTGCTCCAGCATCAGCAGAGACAGCTGCAGCCTCATGTTGTCCAACTTGTCCTGCTGCAGGCCTTACAGTGCCCTGCATGGATGTGGAGGAGGGCACTGCCAGGAGGTGACACTGAGCCACTGAAGCCTGTTGCCCCAAAGCAGGCCCGTGGAGTTTGGAGGGTGGCGATCAGCTCTGGCTGCTTCTGATGCTGCCTGCTGCCATGGCCCCTACCACCTCTCCCACGTGCCCCATTGCCTGTCTTATGGAGCAGAAGACCGGCCTCACCTTCCTTTCTCCATTTCTCCCTCCAAAATAATGTTTTTATATTTTATTTTAATTTCTTTATTCAATTTTTTAAATCTAATATATATATATATTCACTAAATCAAACTTCTATTAAATATTCTAAATGACATGGACTAAATTGATTATCTAATAACTACAAAGGCCTACTCTTACAAACACTAAAACGAAATCACTAAATGCTATCTCTATCACTAAGCTATCTATATATATATTTTAAAAATATATGATGGGGGGAATCACAAACAACACAAGGAGGGGTACAAAACTGAAATGAAACCTAAACCAATCTAATAATCCTACTCTAAATGAATAAAAAAACAGGGGAAGGGAATCAGGGATGGAATATAAATACAGGGAGATGGAAAGGGTTCAATGGAGTGGTGAGGAAAGAAGGGAGATTGAACACAGGGAACACAGGGAGGGGTAAAAACAAAAAATAACACCTAAATCTATCTAATACAATCTAAATAAATGATAATATGGAGGTAAATGGGTTGGATGGGTGAAATAGGAGGAGGATGGCAATGGATTAGGAATAGGAAGGAACAAAAACTGCTGGGAGAG
>QEPC01003018.1:2452709-2470634 GCA_003113815.1 Sphenodon punctatus | reverse complement strand
GGTGTCACCAGGGACCTCACGTTTCTCGAATTGTTCCCCATAGTGGTAGCAGTACTGCTGTGGTCGGAGCAGTTTGCTAATCGTGTGGTCCTATTCTGGTGTGACAACCAAGCGGTGGTGCATATACTCAACACTCTCTCATCACGATCAGAGAGGGTGATGAGCCTTATCCGGACCCTTGTGATGAGGTGCTTACAAAATAACATACTGTTTAAGGCAAGGCACGTTCCAGGAATCGATAATGGGGTAGCTGATGCCCTTTCTCGGTTCCAGATGAACCGCTTCCGGGAGTTGGCACCAGAAGCCAGAATTTTCCCGGATCCCTTACCAGCAGAGGCATGGAGCCTTGGCAGCTAAAACTACGGGAAATTGTACAGGGTTCCCTTGCTCCTAGAACCCAGAGGGCTTATGATAAGGCTGTCAGCGAGTTCCAATCCTTCAGGGTAAGTAAGGGATGGGGGACTGGGTTCCCCATCACTGAACCAGAAGTAATACAGTTTGTAATGACACTGAAGGATAATGGGCTGGCAGTTAGCACTATTGCCAGAAAGGTTGCTGCACTGAAATTCACCAATAGGTTAAGGGGCTACCCTCCTCCAGATAATGGTTTCTATCTAAAACGGATGTTTGAGGCATGGTCTCAGATGCTGACCCCATTGATGCGCAGTAGGGTGCCGATCACGACTCCCATTTTGGTCAGACTAGTAGGGGTCCTTCCAGGGATATGTTATGATGTATTTGAGGTCCATTTGTTTACCACAGTATACGTTATAGCATATTTTGGCGGATTCCGCATAAGTGAGGTGGTTAGTTCGTCATACATGGATGTCTCTGATCGAGCAATGGCAGTAGAGGACGTTGACTGGACCCCTGGGCGGGTAACATTATGGCTGAGGCGTTCCAAGACTGATCAGAGAGGCAAGGGACACAAGGTCGAATTGTTCAAGAGCGGCATCCAAGCCATATGCCCAGTGACCCAGTTAAAATGTTACCTCGACAGGCGTCCGCAGTCCCCGGGTTACCTGTTTATACAGAAACAAGGAAGCAATTTGACCAGTCACCAATTTACAGCAGTTTTACAACAGCACTGCAGCAGTTGGGTTTACCTGCCCGTGATTTTGGATCTCATTCATTCAGAATTGGGACGGTCACAGCCGCAGCTGCAGCGGGTCTACCTGAGGAAGCCATCAAGGCGGTAGGCAGGTGGCGGTCAAGGGCTTACAAGAAATATGTGAGAATTAATAACTAATATGCTCATTGTTTATTGTTAGGATGCAGATCTACGATAGCTGAATGAAGAGAGGTGTGCATCGTGGGCCACAGCCACACATCCCAATACCACAAATCCTAGTGATACATTTGGGCCAGTAAAGCTGCCTCGCAGACCCCCTGGGGATTGCATCTTGGTTTGGTGACACGTGCCCGGTTTTGGTGGAGAGGGCGGAGTGGCATGCGGTGGAACCAACTGCTCCCGCTGTTGTTGGAAACGAGGAATTTCCCAATACCACACATCCTAGTGATACATTTGGGAGAAAATGATTTAGTCAATAGAACTGGGGTAAATTTGATAATTCAAATTAAAAGGGATTTGCTAGTGATCAAAAATAAATTTGAGGGAGTGCACATAATTTGGACAAATTGGTTGCCCAGAATTAATTGGACGGGGGCAGAGAAACCAGGTAGGATAGATAAAACCAGAAAGGTAGTTAATAGGGAGATAGGAAAATGGGTTATAGCCTTGGATGGAACCGTCATTAAGCACCAGGAAATAGTACGTACACGACCTCAACTCTATCGGCGGGATGGTGTCCACTTGTCCCAGTACGGGAACAGCATATATTTGGACGCCCTTTCTGGGCATTTGGAATCTTTGTTGACCTAGGCGGTGGGGGTCGGAGTGTATTTTACAATCACTCCTTTGTGGCAGGGGTCCAGTATGCTATTATAGGTTAAATAGGCATACGTTTAAATGTTGAATCATCTCCTTAAGAGATGGGGAGGTGACCTCAGGTGTAATGTGGGGCACAGCATGCACTGGGGTCCTGCCCTGGGAGCAGTGGATTAGCAGGGTGGGTAGGGACAAGCACTGTCCTCACACCCTGCAGGCACGAGACTCCTTACTCATGCTCGCAGCTGGGTTTGTCCCTCCTTTCGGCCATTTGCAGTGACCTGTCGAAGGAAGGGACTGTTTGAATCAAGGGTACTGACACTGGAAGGCACATCCAGGTCAGTACAGGAGTTAAGAAGTTATAAGATTAGTTAGCATACTGGACCCAAATTGCTTGGTGCAATTGCCCCCACCGGTCGTTGTTATTTCATTGTGATTGGTTTTTAATAAAGAGTGCGGTCAAGTTTAACCCAATATTGTTCTCTGAGTCTTGATTGGGGGGTGCTTCGACAAGGGTGTTAAGAGTGAGGTGATCAAATTTGCAGACAACACCAAGTTATTCAAGGTAGTTAAAACACAAACAGACTGTGAAGAACTGCAACGGGATCTTACGACACTGGGTGCCTGGACATCTAACGCTGCATTCAGATGTGTGCTTAATTCTCACAGCGCGACGGTGGCATCGTGCGATTTAAAGCAACACGCACATCCGGGTTGGTGTGAATGCACCTAGTGCGCACAATTCAGCGTAATGCGAACTGTCGGAGTGTGGTTTTAAAAGCTGCTCCGAGCAGCTTTTAAAACCACTTTAAAACCGCACTCCGACAGTTTGCATTATGCTGAAGTGGTGCATTCACACGAACCCGGAAGTACACGTTGCTTTAAATCGCACAATGCCACCGCCGCTTCTGTGCGAATTAAGCGCACATCTGAATGTGCCATATATGGCAAATGAGATTTAATATGGACAAGTGCAAAGTGATGCACATAGGGAAAAATAATCCAAACTATGCGTACACAATGCTGGGTACTAAGCTAGGAGTTAATACTCAGGAAAAGGATCTGGGGGTGGTTGTGTACAATACGATTAAATCCACAGCGCAGTGTGCAGCAGCAGTCAAAAAAGCAAACAGAACGTTAGGAATTATTTGGAAGGGGATAGAGAATAAAACTGAGGATGTCATAATGCCTATAGGACATATTATGGGAGTTCCCTTTGCTGATTGGCTGTGTCCATTTGACAATTTAGCTACTGAAACTGTTGCTCATATAGTTCTGTATTGTCATCTTTATTATAGGGCGAGAGGAAAATATTTGGCACCTTTATTGGCAAAGTATCCGGGGAGGTCTGATTCAGCTCTTCTTGGCAGAATACTTTACAGCAAGGATCCCCAGGATATTAAGAATGCAGCAAGCTTCTTACTTCAGGCAGCCCATAGTTGGAAACTCTTTTTGGAGTTTAGGGTCTTTCAAAGCATGGAAGATGGGGAGGTTGGGGACATGGTCTGAACTATTAAATTGCTTTTTGAATCTTTGGAAGGCCAGGGTTAGGTTTACTATTTCAGATCAGGAATTTGAGGCTGGTCGAGATTGCCTATTGGGGAGAGGGGTAACAGCATTGTACTCGACTAAGCTTTGGGGGTCTGGTCAGAGGTTTGTCACCATGATAGCCCTCCTATTGTGACTTTCCCAACTCTTGTATTTTGTTTTTTTGTATATTTTGTTTATCTGAATTTTATTGTATTTTTTATATGTATGTTTTTAATGTGTGCAACAGCCTTTGGGTATGCAATAAATTTGATTTGATTTAATGCCTCTATACAAATCAATGGTGCGACTATTGTGTGATGTTCTGGTCATCCAATCTCAAAAGAGACATAACTGAACTAGAAAAGGTACATAGAAGTGTAACAAAAATGATCAAGGTCATGGAAGGGCTTCTGTATGAGGAGAGACTTGGTAGGTTGGGGTTCTTCAGTTTGGAGAAGAGACTACTGAGAGGAGATATGATAGAGGTCTATAAAATCATGAGTTGTGTGGAACTAATAAACAAGGAGCAGTTATTTACCCTCCCAGCTAGTACTAGAACTAGTGATACTCCATGAAACTCATGGGTGGCAAGGTTAGAACAAATAAAAGAATATTTTTTTTTCACTCAGAGTATAATTGGGTTGTGGAATCTACTGCCAGAGGCTGTGGTAAGGGCCAGTAGCATAGCTGAGTTTAAAAGAGGTTTGGACTAGTTTCTGGAAGAGAGGTCCATTAGCAGCTATTAGTCAGACAGGATCAGGGAACATGATGGGAGCTGGGGGAAAACAACAGAGAATGGATCCCCCATTGTGACCTGTTGGGTGCTTCTCCCTAGTCACCATGATTGGCTACTGTCGGAGACAGGATGCTGGACTAGATGGACCATTGTTCTGACACAGTATGGCACTTCTTATGTTCTTATGTACTTCAGCCATCTGGTGGCCACCCGGTGACTCCTGGGTGACCAGTAGGCCAGCTACTGTTCACTTCATCCTGCTCTGTCTCTCTTCCACTACCCACCCTCTGGGTTGCCTCCCTCCTACCCTTCCCACTATCCTGCCTGCCCTAATCTCTCACCTTCCCTCTCCCTCCTCCTCCCCCTTCCCGCTCACCTCTTCTTCTCTCTACTTCCTTCCCCCCAGCTACTTCCTCCCCCTCAGCCCATCACTTCTCTCCAACCTCCTCACAATTCCTCCTCCCTCTTGGCTAGCTTCCCCCCTGTTCCTCCCCTACCCTTCCTACCTCTCGCCGGCCCCACTGCCCCTTTCTCCCAATCTTATTCCCATTCCCTTCCTTCCCCCTGATCAGCTCCCATTCTCCTGCTCCTTTGGAACTGTCACTCCTCTGCCAATAAAGCCCCCTACATCCATGATATCTTTCTCTCTCATTCCCTCCAGCTCCTCGCCCTTACTGAAATTTGGATCTCCCCCTCTGACTCTGCTACCCTCTCCTTTGGGATTCTGTACTTCTCTCACCAGCTCTGCCCCAAAGGTTGGGGTGGTGGCGTGGGCCTCCTCCTCACTTATTCCTGTCAATTCCAACCGCTTTCTCCTTCCCCCCATCTCTCCTTCCCTTCCTTTCCTTTGAGGCTCACTCTGTGTACCTCTACTCCCCCCTCCATCTACACATCACTGTCATCTACCTCCTCCCACCCCTCCCCTCACCTCTCTCTCTTCCTTTCTCTCTGACTTCAAGTCATGGCTCACTTTTTCCTCTCTGATGATACTCCCACTCTCAATCTCAGTGACTTCAACTTTCACATTGATGTCCCTTCCCAGCCCTCCATCTCTCACTTCCTCTCACTAGCCTCCTTCTTCAACCTCCACCTTTGGACCAACTCCCCCACCCATGCTAATGGCCATTCTCTTGACATCGTCCTTTCTAGGAACTGCTCCATGTCTGATCTCTCCTTAGATCCTCATCCCATCTCTGACCACTTCCTTGTCTCTTTCAACGTCTCCCACTGCCCCGCCTCATCTTCCTCATCTCCACGCCCCTTCCATGAACTGCAGGCCATTAACCCCCTAGACATTGCCTCCTCTCTCTCACCCCAGTATTCTCCTCCTCTTCCCCTGACTCTGCCGTCTCTACTTTCAATGCCTTTCTCTCCTCTACCCTTGCCTCCCTTGCGCTCCTCTCCTCCTTCCCCGCCTGCTCCCCAAACCCCCTCCTTGGCTCGCCCCCAGTATCTGCCACCTCGTCTTGCATCCGTGCTGTTGAATGTCTCTGGCACAAATCCCACTCTCATGCTGGCTTCCTTCACTTCAGATTCTCTCCCTCCTCCCTTTCTTCTGCTGTCTCCCTTGCTAGACAGCATTACTATGCCTCCTGCATTGAGTCCTGTTCTTGGGACCCTCACCACCTGTTCTCCACATTTGACTCCCTCCTCAAGCCCCCCTGTCCTCCTCCTACCTCTTTCCTTTCTGTTCAGGACCTTACTTCCTTCTTCACCTCCAAGATAGACAAGAACAACCTCAACATCGCTTCCTGCTCCTCTCCTCTTCCTACTCTGTCCCCTGTCCCTCCTCCCTCTCTTTCTCTCCTGTCCTCCTTCCCTCCCACCTCCCTTGAGGAAATCTCCTCCCTGCTCTCCTCCTCCAACCTTTCCACTTGCCCCCTTGACCCCACCCCCTCCTGCCTCCTGACCTCCATTGCTCACCCCTTCCCTCTTGCACATCATCAAACTCTCCCTCTCTACTGGCTCCTTCTCCTCCACCTTCTGCATGCCACTGTCTTTTCTAACCTCAAAAAGTCCAATTTTGACCCCTCTGACACTTCTAGCTACCGGCCTGTCTCACTCCTTCCGTTTGATTCCAAGCTTTTTGAATGTGTTGTCTACTCCCGCTGCCTCGACTTCCTCTCTGTCAACTCTTCCCTTGACTCCCTCCAATCTGTCTGTTGCCCCCTTCACTCTATTGAACTCTCACGAAGATCACTAACAATCTTCTTGTGGCTAAATCTAATTGCCTCTACTCCATTCTTGTCCTCCTTGACCTCTCTGCTGCCTTCGATACTATTGACCACTCACTCTTTCTGGACTCACTTCATTCCCTTGGCTTTTGTGGCTCTGTCCTCGACTGGTTCTCCTCCTATCTCTCTGACCACTCCTTCAATGTGTCTCTTGCCAACTCCACCTCCTCCTCCTTTCCCCTCTCAGTTGGTTGTTCCCAAGGCTCTGTTGTTGGCCCTCTCCTATTCTCTATCTACACCCTCTCCCTAGGCAAACTCATTGCCTCCCATGTCTTCCAATATCACCTCTACGCTGATGACACTCAGCTCTATCTCTCTACTCCTTCTCTCTCTTCATCTGTTCAAGCTCGCCTCACCAGATGTTTCTCTGATATCTCTACCTGGATGTCTTAACATCAACTCAAACTCAACATGGCTAAAACTGAACTCCTTATCTCCCTCCTACCTGTCAATTCTTACTGATGGGGTCACCATCCTTTCTGTCCCCCAAGCCCGTAGCTTAGGCTTCATCTTTGGCTCACCCGTTTCTTTTAAACCCTATATCAACTCTGTTGCCAAATCCTGTTGCTTTTCCTTCCATAACATTCCTAAGATTCACCTTTTTCTCTCTGTCTCCTCTGCCAAAACCCTTGTTCATGCCCTGGTCATCTCTCACCTTGATAACTGTAACCTCCTTCTCATTGACCTCCCCCGCTCTCACATTTCTCCCCTTATATCCATCAAAAACTCTGCTGCCAGGGTCATCCACCTTGCTCGTTGCTTCGACCACATGTAGCCCCTCTTCTCCTGTCCTCACTGGCTCCCCCTTCCTGAACGAATGCTACACAAGCTCCTAGTCTTCACCTATAAAGCTCTTCATAACCTTGCTCCCCCCCACCTTTCTGCGCTAATTTCCCTCTGTGCCCCAGTTCGTGAACTCCGCTCCTCCTCTATCCTGTCTCACCCTCCCATGCCTCCCATGCTCCCCTAATTACCTTTGTCCCTTCTCCATAGCTGCCTCCCATGCCTGGAAGTTCCTCCCTGCCCACATTTGCCTCACCCCCTCCCTTCGTACCTCTAAATCCCTCCTCAAGACCCATATCTTCCGCTCTGCCCTCCCTGACTCCTCGCTCCCTTGTCGTAACTCCTGCTGATACCTATGATCCAGTACAATCTGTTACCTGAGGTCTGTGTACTCATATCCTCACCACATGGACCAGCCAGCCATCATTCTCAATGTAACCAAGCCAGACACGTGCACCTGAGACCTCACATCTTTGTGAATGTTACACCCCTTGTCTGTCCCTCTGTTCCCCTTCCTTCATCACCCCCCCCTCTCAGATTATAAACCCTAGGGCAGAGACCATGTCTATTCCATTACTTTGTAAAGCCCCAGGTACATTGCTGTCACTATATAAATGCTTAATAATAAATGATAAATCATACATCTTCTCCAAATCATGACTGGATTTCTGTTGGCCACTCATCACTTTCTAGGACCTGGAACTCCTTTATTATGTCAGGGATAGATTCTGTAACTGCAGACTTCCCCTGAGAAGGCTTCACTGTAAGTAGGCACTGTCTCATGTTGTTTATTATGCTAGCTATGAACTGACCTTGATTTACAGGCACTGTCTTCTTGTTATCTGTCAGGGCTACAGACCAAAATTTCTTTTCTGATACAGAATCTTTTGCTTCCAAATAGCCTTCCTTTTTTTCTCCAAGGTCTCCAATATTCTTAGAAATCTCCAAATGTGCCTGTCTACTTAACAACTGTAGTGGTTCTCTTCTGAAGATATTCTGGGAGTATTGTTAGCTCATTTAAAACATCATGCATAAGTGCAAGGTCAAGAAGAAACTGTTTTGAAGATAAACGCTTGTGTAAACCATTGTAAGTGGATCCCTCAGTTTGTAATTGATTTCCATTCTCACTGGCAGACTTGAAATGAAGACAGAGAGAACAATAGCTCCTCCAAACTGCTGAAACAGTCCTATAAGAAGGTGCAACCCACCTGGTGTTCATGACTTGGCCAATCTTCTTAATTCAGCTGGTCTGAAAATTTCTTTAGTTCACGTTTATTTTGTGGAGGCCTGCTCTATAGTGAATATAGCTTGTCCATGAATTAACAAAAGTGATTCACTCCCTGGACTTCTGAAACTGTATCCCCAACAGCAAGGTCTAATCTGTGGTTTAGGCAGTGCCATACTATGATGTTAGGATACATTTTAACAAGGCATTGTGCAATTCTTGATTTCCTTCCCAACATCACACTAGCTCCATCACTAACAAAAGCTATAAGATTTTGCTGGAGATAAACGTCATCAAATCCATGCGATTTAAGACAATCAAGGAGAATTTGGGCTATTTAGCATTTTTACACACACCTTAAAGTGCTGGTTTTTCAATCTTCTGGATTTAGAAGTCCACAAGTAAGTTTGGGATGCATTCTTCACACAAACACTGCCTTGAGGCAGCCTAAAGTAGCCACAGATGTAACTGTGAGGGGCTGTCATGGAAATCAAGTGATCACAGCTGCCTGGAGCAAAGCACTTTACCAGAAGAACTTTTTATGCACAAAGGTTCTGGGAGAAGTTCTATGCAGAAGTTCAAAGAGACAGATGTATAAGATCTGAGTGAGTGATTTAGACACACAGAAAGTTCAGGATCTAACAGCAAATATTCAGGAGAAATGTGTGTGTAAAAACACCTATAGTTTCTGCTGTTAGTCCTGGAAGTTCTATCAGATCCAGGAAAATGAAACATGGGTCTTTCCCTTTGTTAATTTCACATTTCAGATAAACAATTCATGTACACTTGACACTGAGACTGGTGGACCTGGTGGACTCAACAATAAGAACTGATATCTTGCCATTAATTTTCTGTATACTGTTACAAATTTGTGACAGTTGAACTGTATCTTGAACATAATCCTTTGGCAACGTGTGCAGCATTTAGTTCTTGGAGCTCTAGCAGGTCAGAGTGGTCAGTATATTGATTGTCCTTTTTGGTTATGTAATAAGCAGTCCTAAAAACTCAGCAGGTTATTTCTTTTTTAGACTCAATCCAATATCAAAATTCAATATCGCAATCCAATACTCCGCTGCCAAGGTCATTCACTCTGCCCGTCGCTTCAACCATGTGCAGCCTCTCCTCTTCTCTCTTCATTGGCTCCCCCTTCCTGAATGTATCCTGTTTAACCTCCTGGTTTTCAGGTTCAAATCGCTACACGACCAAGCTCCCCCTTACCTCTCGGACCTAATCTCCCTACGCACTCCTGCACACGCTCTCCGCTCTTCCTCTGTCCCCTCCCTCACTCTCCCTCGTTTCTCCTACTCACCTAATCACCTTCAACCCTTCTCCCTTGCCGCCCCCCATGCCTGGAATGCCCTCCCTGCCCACATCCGCCTTGCCCCCTCCCTCCACGCCTTCGAATCCCTCCTCAAGACCCACCTACTCCTCGCTGCCTTTCCCAATCCCTGCTAGACATTCCCATATTCCTACTGTCTGCCCTCCTCTTCAGACTGCTGCAACCTGACCGTAACCTAGCCAAGCACATGCACCTGAGTCTTCGCACATGCTTGAATGTTTGTCTGTCTTCTCCCCTGTCTCTCCCACTGTCCCCCCCTCCTTGTCTTTTAGATTGTAAGCCACAGGCAGGGACCGTGTCTATTTCTATGTTCTGTACAGCACCAGGTCACACGACTGGTGCTATATAAATGATTAAAATAATAATAATAATAATAATAATAATTATGGTAATGATCAATGCAGCTCTCAAGGTCTTGTCTATTAGACACATCACCTATGTCCTGCATAGATTTGTGTGCCAATGAGCTGGAAGATCCCAGATCTTCTTTCGAAGGGATTTGAGTTGGTCTTTTCTTGTTTTCCTATAGTAAGTAACAGAATTAGCACACCATTCCTTGGAAATGGAGGTACCGAGTGTTTTCAGTTCCCCTAAATACTTGGTTTTGGAGCACATTTTACATCCCAGTTTCCCAGATTCACATCGCAGCCATGAATATGTGGCTCTCTTGTTTTCCCACTGTTCTGGTGACCATAAATCAGGCCATACAGATATTTGTTCAGTCTTAACTAGTCCTCTATCACCATTGAAATCTGTCAGGCCTCTCTCACTCAAAGAAATACCACAGGAATCGCTGGCAATGGCATCTGTAGCAGTAGTTCCTTCTTCTACCACACTTACAGAATTCATGCACTCATTTTTTCTTGGTCTTTTGAACAAGTCACTAATAGATGGTTGCTTGTGTTTTAAATTCATGATGGAAACAACAATCCAATCAGTATGTCCTTGCTCTTTTACGTAGCATCATAACAGACAGTCTTTGCCCCTGAACCAAATTCCACTACTCAGAAAAGTTAAAGTACATCAGGACTCTTGGACTCGCGCTTCTCCACAGATCCGACATCGAGTTGCTCCCCTCACAGTCTGGCATTCAGCTCCTATGTCTCGCTGTCCCCCGAATGGACACCATGTGTTGTTCCACACAGCTGCTCCCTTGAGCGCCTGCTAACACAACAGCAAGAAAACTCAGTCACTCAATTGCTCAATAAATTGCTTTTTAAAAAGTGTTTGTTTGCCAGCCCCCACCATGTCCCCTAACCCAGTCCCTTTCTCAATAACCCCAACCCAGCCCCCATCATTTCCCCGAGCAAGTCCTCACATATCCCCCAAGCCAGTCCCTTTCTCAATCATCCAATACAGCCCCCCACATGCTCCCAACCCAGGCCCTTTCTCAATCCCCCAACCCAGTCCCTATCATGTCCTCCAGTCAGCCCCCACATGCACCCAACCCATCCCCTTTCTAAATTCCCCCCAACCCAGCCCCCATCATGTCCCCCAGTCAACCCCCACATGCTCCCAACCCATCCTCTTTCTAAATCCCCCCCAACCCAGCCCGCATCATATCCCCCAACTCCCCTCCATCCAAGAAACCCCTTTCTCCACCACCACCACTGCTCCAGCCTGACCCTGGTCCTATCATCATGTCCTCCGCTCCCCCCCCACGCCTTGTCAACTTGCAATACTGTGAGAACTTACCATCCCTCAGCCAATCCTCAGGATGCCACAGATGGAGCCTGGGATGAACTGCTGCTGCTCCACCACCACCACTCACTGCTGGTTCGTGGTGTCTGCATCTCAGTCATCCTCCTCAGCAGTGGTGCATCATATTGGCAATACGTCGGTTGGACGCATAGTGTGGGCTCAGCGGCAGCAGGAAAATTCAGCCAGTGATGTGCATGCACATGAATTGGTCACATGACATGACTGACTCACTTGAATGTCAGCAGCTGGCTTGGTGCTGGTGGCTGCCATGAAACCCACCAGGCCAACAGAGATAATAATAAACTTTTGCACTGCAGCATGAAGCTTCAGCAACTGTCACTGCAAGCAACTGAATAGGGCAGGCAGAGCCCAGTGGGCAATGCACTCCGGTGCACTTTCCCTACATCAGAGGTCCAAGATCAAAGCTCCACTACACCCCTGGCATTGTTCAAAGAGGGATAACGTTAGGGGTGACCATCCATAACATTTTCTCTTAGTTAGGAAAACAAGCGGAGCCCCATTTGTGTTTGTAACTAATGTTACAAAAACAAATGAATAAGAAAATGATTTTCGTTTGCGTTCATCCATTTTCATTTAAAAATAAAAAATAAAGATGCTGCTGGTGCCATTTTAGGAAAGGGTGTGCATGCGCAGAATGGCCATTTTGCATATGCACTGTAATTTTTTTTTAAAATTATAAATGAAAATAAATTTTAAAATCACTGTGGATGCACAAAATGGCCACGGTACCATTTTCTGCATGTGTGTCCTTATCCAAAATGGAACCGGCAGCATCTGTGCCATTTTGTAAAATGGCTGCATATGTGCAAAACAGCCCAGCAGTCATTATACACATGCGCAGTGATTCTTAAAATTAAATATTAATTTTAAATAACAAACAACAACAACAACAAAAGAACAATACAAAAATGGTGGAGTCATTTATGAAACCCCCGAAAAAGAAGTTTGTTTGTTTTTTTGTAAATTAAAACAAATGTAGGGGGGTTTCCTCCAGACCCCTAGATAATGCTGCCCAAAGTGGGATAACATATTGGGTGTTTTCAGACGTTACGGGTGGTCGGTTCACCACAGTGGATTCTCAGTGGGGGTGAACAAAACAACCACCCCCTGGGGCCAATAAAAGCCCCAAACAGACGTGACGGGACCGGGACCACGACCAGGAATCGGGCCTCCAGATCACAGGCTGGGGCAGCACAACAGACATGACGCCAATTCCCAGACATGGTCAAAACACCCAGAACCCACCGGGCAGGGGCGGGACACAGACATGGCCGCCTGAAGGCAAACGAAGCCAAAAGGCACAAAAGGGAACGCCCACACAAGGGAAACGGGAAGGGAGGGGGGAGAGGGAGAAGAGTCGCACAGGTACCACACACACCAGGCACACAGCCAGCGGAGGCACAGCGGAACACACAGCACGAGCACACGCCCGGGCACATGCACACACACACACACGCACACACAAGGGGAAGGAAGGGAAGGGGGGCATGGGTGACTGGACAATACACAAGGCACAACAGGAGCAAGGGCAATGAACCGGGACAGGGAGGAGGGGGGGAAACCTGCAATGTGCTAGGCCAGGTGAACCCCCCCCCAGCAGAACTGTCCGCACGGGCACCCCCACAGCAACACAGGCAGTCCCAGAATGGGGGGCCAAGGAGCTCAGGTCCAAGGCACAGCAGAGGCCCGCAATGCACAGGGAGCCGCCCCGGAAGGATCCAGGAGGCACTTGGAGACCCCTCCACCGCTGAGGGGCAGGTGTTGGGCAGGCAGGACAGCTGGTGTAGTGCTGCAGGTCCAAGGACGCACCCCCCCAGAGGAGCCACCGAGGGCCAGTCTTGGGGCCCCAGAACCCCCAGGTCACACAAGCACAAAGGAGAGGGGGGTGCGGGCAGCAGGTGGCAGTGCTGGTGGGTGGGGACAGGTCGCTGGACACAGCCAGATTGGTGAGACCATGAAGAGCGCCGCACCCAGTAACCAGGGAGGGCAACACCAGAGGGGAACCCTGGTTATGCAGGCTGACCGGGGGTGGGGCCCAGGGCCACAAACAGGGGCAGCAACACCCTGGGAAGCAGGAGGCACTTCGGCAAGGCAGGCACATCAGGGAGGGAGCAGAAAGTCAAGACGAGGCCCCCCGGACAGGGGCGGGATCCCACATGAGGACAAGACACTGGGGGGCTGGGAGGAACACTGGGACTCACAGGCTGCTGCTGGGGGCCACCGCGGGCCCTGGGGACAGGTGCCCCACTCGGTGAACCAGGTGGGGCCAATGGATCAAGCCCCGGCGGTACCCCAACACGGACATGTGGTGGGCGATCAGGTAGTAGGCCTCGAAGGGGTCCTGCAGGGACAGCCCCAACTGCACATCCATCCGGGACCACACCCCCATCAGGGCTGACAGCTCCACTGCGGAAGGCTCCGCCACACAGCAGGCAGCAGAAGGGGGCCAAGGAAGCTGTCCCAGCTCCAGCAACTGGTGGTACACCACCCCACGGGTGCGCTGGTACCCACGCACCCCGTGAACACAGGCAAAGTAGGACACGGCCAGGGCAGGGCCCCCCTCAGCAAGGCACAGCATGAAGGTGCTCAGGCCACACACACTCAGCACAGACACAGTCTCAGCTCTGGACCAGGGCACATGAGTACAGCGCCTCTCTGGGAGGCGCCCATCGGGGAAGCGAACGAGGCCCAGGGTGTCCGCATGCAGCCGGCAATCATGAGCGCTTGCCTCATAGCCGAAGTAGCAAAGTCCAGAGATCAAGCTCGCAAAGCCACCCACACAGCTGACAGGGCTGCCCAGGAGCAGCTGCATGGCCGGGGTATGCCACAGGTCGCAGAGAGACATAGTCTCATGGAAGGTCCAGATATGGGGGGCCCCATGGGGGCAGGGAAGCGGGAGCCCGGTGGATGGACAACCAGCACACATAGTCCAGTTAATCGCTGCTCCAAGGCCAAGTTGTAGCAAACGGGGGGGGGGTAGTGGTGATGCCTGATGGAATGCAGCTGCTCAGGGAGCGTGCAGACCCACACGCCTGTGATGGGGCGAGGCCCAGTGCGCTGCCTGCAGGTGTACCCAATTGCACTCAAACATAACCCAGGCCCCCATGGGGGGGCGACCGGCTAGGGGCCCACCCCCCAGCCAGCCCTGTCATCAGAGGCCCCGTATAACAGTTCAACTTCCCACTCCCAGGGGCCCCACCACCATGCAGCGGGACAGGGCAGCCACCTATTGGATGCACCTCGTGGTCGCAGCTGAGTGGTTCCGTGACTACACAGAGCAACTGTGCCACCTTACCGCGGAGGTGCACCTGGCCATCCAGCTGCAGGTTTCCCTGGCCTGGAGAGCTGCAAGGGCCCGCAGGGCCCACCACAGGTGCAGGAGAGCCCGTGCTCACCTCAGGGCACAGAGGGTCTCCGGGGCTGATTGGGAGGCTGTGAGCTGGAGCCAGACCTGGCCCCCAGCGCTCTGTGAGGTTGCCAGGCGCCTCCTGTGGGCACGGGAGATCATGTGCCGGGCAGCCCTGCTTGCTATGCCCATTGACAGATGCCTATGGGTCGCAGAGCACCCACAGACTTGGTGAGCTAGGGTGCTGGCCCAGTGGGAAGAGCCAGCCTGGAGGGCCCACTTCAGGATGGACAAGCACACCCTGCTCCACCTAGTGGAGCTCCTTACACCCTGGCTGGAGCGTCAGCACACCTCCATGTGGACCCCCATCCCCATGGTCCAGCGGGTGGCAATAGGGGTCTGGGTCCTTGCAACGCCCAACTCCTGCCGGTCCGTGTCCCAGCACTTCAGGGTAGGGCTCAGCACTGTCACCTGTATCCTCCGGGACATGTGCGAGGCAGTGGAGGGCATGCTCCTGGACAGAACAATCCAGCTGGTGGACCAGGGGGGCGTGATGGCGGGATTCGCGGCCGGAGGTTTCCCCAACTGCATGGGAGCCGTGGACGGCACCCACATAGAGATACTCCACCCCTCCTCCGGGGAGGCGCTAGAGTTTGTGAACAGGCACGGGTATTACTCCCTGAAGCTGCAGGGGGTGGTGGATCACTGGGGCTGGTTCATAGACATCTACACGGGCAACTCCAGCCGTAGTCACGAAGCCAGGATCATGACCATCTCCCCCTTCTATGCCCGGATGTTCCAGGGGGACTTCGCTGACATGGGCATCAGCTGGATCGAGGGGGTCCCAATGCTCCCCTGTATCCTGGGGGACCCTGCCTACCCCCATACCTGGTGGTTGGGATGAAGGTCTACCCTGTACCGCGGACCCCTGTGGAGGTGCTATACAATACCGACCTGTGCTCCAGCTGGACTATGGTGGAGCATGCCTTTGGGGACCTCAAGCAGCGCTGAAGGAGCATTGCTGGCTGGCTTGATTACACAATGGTGACCTCGGTGCCTGTTGTGTGTTTCTTAGTCATCCCCCTGAGCACATGGTGGGGGCCATGGAGCCCTGGGAGCTTTCCTCCCCCCGCTGTTTGTGTTCCCTGCAGTGTCCTGTGCCACCTCCTGGTCTGGCAGGGGGGCCGCCAGTGGGGGGGAGGGGTGGGCCGGAACCCGGGGTGGCCCCCTGGGAGGCTGCACCCTCCGGAGTGCAGGGGGCACCGGGAGGCGGATACACGGCCCTTGAGGGTGTGGGGGCAGCTGGGGTGCCTGGACAGAGGGCGGGGCCACCAAGGGTCCTGGCATTTTGACCTGCACAGGCAGGGTGCCCGGGGGTGTGCCTGCCATCACATAGGTGCACATCATGCCGGCATGCAGAAGCAGGGAGGTCTCAATATCATGGGACCTATCCATCTTCGCCAAGTGCTCCCGCACCATGCCTGTGATGGCCTGCTCCAGCCTCCTGAGTGCCTCCATCTGCCTGCTGTGTTCCCGGCGCTCCCACCTCTACTCCAGGTGCACCTCGGCCTGGAGCCTCCTGTCCCTCGCCTTCACCTGCTCTAGGGACCGCTCGATGGCCGCCTCCATCCGGTCCATGGCCACTATCATCTGCTCCCCCTGTTCCGCCGAGGTCTGGATGTTCTCCTCCACCTGTTCCTCCCTCCGCCTGTGGACCATGCCTGGTACTACCTCATGCGCTGTGCTGGGACAACGGGCCCTGGGGACGCTGGCTGCCGTTGTTGCCCTGTTGGTATGGGAGGGTGAGTCCGATCCTGCCCCGGGCCCCTGCCCCCTGAGCGGGATGGGGCAGGGGCCCCTCAGGCCCCCGGGCATCTCTCCTGGCCCATCCCACCCTCTGACTGCCCGGGGACCCCCTCTCTGGAACCCAGATTGCCCTCCCTACCTGACCGCCTGCCTCATCTGGTTACTGCACCTGTTGGCTGGGCTCCTCGGCAGCAGCCTGCTCGGTCACCTGGGTCTGGTCCCGGGGTGTTCCGTGGCCTGCAGGTGAGGAGGGGGGGTTGTGGGTGTAGGGGTGTGCAGTTGTGCGACCTTTGGAGGGGCCCCCTCCCACCTTGCCTGTGGGGGGCAGGGGCTGGCCATGTCCCTGGCCCATCTGTCCCCACCCCCCTTGGCCCCATGGGCCCTGTCCCTCCCCCTCCAGTCAATGTCAGTCTCTGATCCCTTTGAGGCCAGCCCCTTGGTGTGGGAGTGCTCCCCCATGGACCACTGGCTGAGGGTGATGAGGGTGCCGGCCTCAGACTCTGCCTGCCTGGCCTTGGGGTGTGTGCTCTCCGGGCTGCTGTCAGGGGGAGCTGCAGGTTCCAGAGGTCCCGGTGCATTCCTCCTGGGGGTCCAGGGCCCTGGAGCTCGTGTCTACCAGGGGGGCGGCAAGGGGAGGGGGAACCTCATCCATTCCCTGCCCTGGATCACAGCACTCCCCACGAGCCTTGGGGTGACTATGGACCCCTTCATGTGCAGGATGCGGTCCAGGGCATCGGAGAATGGGGTGGTCCAGGCACCGTGTCCGGACCACCTATTGTTGTCCCGGATGGCCTTGTACCCCCTCTTCAGCTCCTTGGCCTTGGAGCGGCACTGTGCCATGGTGCAATGCTGCCCCGCTGCCTCCATGTTCCACACTATGTCCTGGTAGACATGCTGGTTGTGCTGGTTGAGCGCGAGCTCCAGCTGGTACTCCAGGGTCCCCCATATCCTTATGAAGTTCCGGGTCTCCTGAAGCCCCCACTGGCCCCCTCTGTGGTAGGCCTGTTAGGATTTAGGGAATTAGCTCTCTTTGGATCGGGGAACCCACACACCCTGGTTTGCACATATGAGAGATTCACATAGAAGAGATCTTAAATCATAGTTATAGATTTATTTAGTTGTTCACACATTTATAAAACCCAGTCTGTAATGATCCAGCAGCAGTTATCTAGCTATAAAATATCACACACCCAAAGTCAGTCTTACATGTCTTGAAAGCTCAAAACGGTGGATGTCATCTGTCAGGAGCAGGAGATAGGTGATGGCCTGGTCTGATCAAGTTGTAGGACCCCCTATGGAGGGGTCCCGGAAAGGGT
>QEPC01003018.1:2435824-2450103 GCA_003113815.1 Sphenodon punctatus | reverse complement strand
CTGCGGGTGTTGTCCCTGCACCTCCTCCATCCTGAGCACAACCCCCTGCTCCCCCTCCTCCGCCTGCACTCCCTCCACCACTGCCCCCTTTTCCTCCTCCTCCTCCACCACCATTGCTTTCTCTCCCACCGCTCTCTTCCACCTCCCTCCTCACTCCATCCCGCCACGCTTGCCTGCTGCGGAGTTCCCTTTAAATCTCCCTCCGGTGGTTGTGTTGTTGCTGGTTCTCTGGCAGCGATGCTGCATGCATTGTCAACAGCTGGGGATAATTTCCTTTGGTTCAATCGGGTGATTGTCGTCTATACGTTACTTTTTGTTGGTTCCCCATGGGGATCTCTTTGACCACGCTTCCCGGGATATTCTCCCGGCTAGCCCGGGAAGCGTAGTTGAAATTGACCCCATATGGGTATTGAACGTGGTGAACATCTGGCGGGCGCCGAACAGACGTTCCGGGCTCTTTGGCCCCGCCGCGGGATTGAGCATGGTTCACTGTGGTTTAGCGTGATCTCATAACGTCTGAAAATACCCATTGTGTGGCTGCATCCACAGACTTCCCAGAATTTTTTTCCCCATCATCTGCCCAGATATTTTCAGTGTGCCACCGTCCACTATAGTGGCTAAGCAACACTCCAGAATTAAACTGCTGATAGTAAAGCACTTCCTGATGCCCTAAGTCAGAAGTGGGAAAACTGTGGGTGCTTTCATACATGATGGGTTCACCACAGGCGTGGTCTGCTCTGCTCCACGCTATGTCGGCACCCGTCACTCTGGGTTGGAGCCAATTGGGCTGGCAAAGAAGAGTGATGGCAGATTGGGCCAGGGAGGGGGCAGGGGAATGTGCAGAGACATGCCCCCATGCTGAGTGCAGGGCCCCTCCCCCCCAGCTGACAGGTGGTCATGACAGCCAGCTTCCGCCACCATTACCGACCAGGCTATCAGACGTGGTAGCCCATTTCACTCCGGGTGTGACGGTTGGCTCCCGACTGGGGTGTAGCTTAGTCTGGGGCTGTAACTTGGGGATTTCCCCAAGTGACAGCCCAGGTTAACTCCACCACAATTTGGAGACAGACTGTGGTAACATCTGGTGGTCCTTTTTGAATTTGAGGTTGGGCACTGGATCAGATTAATCTGTGCCCATCATCATGTTTAAAAGCACCCTGTGGCTCTAGAGCCACATGCAGCTCTTTACTTCTATTTTGGTAAATGTATGTAGCTCATGGGATTATGAAACTTTGCCCATCTCTGCCCAAAAGTTTGATGCTCGTTCTTGGAATAGGAGCATCAAATTTAAAGAAACAAAGCTGGAAAGACAATGCATTTGCATTTTATTTGCTCTTGAATCATAGGCATAGAAGGAACCCCTAAGTGTGATCTAGCCCAACCTTCTTTCATTAAGCAGGATCCACTGTACTTGCAATATACATGACAGATGTTTCTCTAATATATTTTAAAGGCCCCAGTTATGGGGCCTTTACAGTCTTTCCTGTAAGACAAGCTTTTTCCAAAAATAACCACAAAATGACAGCTTGCATTGTAACAATATTACAGATTATTTTCAGCATAAATTAAATTAGTTAAGCATATTACTTAACCAAAAAATTACAGCTTACAATGTAATACCACTATGAGGTAGAAAAAAATACTACACTTATTACGAAGTTCCTACATGATGGAAAACAGTATTTTCCTAAAACGTCTATAGGGGCTAACAGATCAGTATCTGCCTTCAAGATTTCATTTGAAGCTTTTCCAGGTGGTGAGGGGGCTGGTCAGTCCAGTCTGCTTTTTCCTGGAACTGGAATCTTTCAGTGCCTTCTGTGACAGGTTTGTTGACTTTTTTTGGATAAAATTGCTCCAATTCACCACGACTTCAATGCCATGCTTGTGGCAGTAGGAGAACCTGAGGTAATGGAAGCCTTGCCTTGTCTTGTTTTGTGGAATGAGTTTCAGTCGGTGTCACCCACTGATGTGGGGGATGTCCTTGGGGAAGTGAGAGTCATCTGTTGTGAACTAGACCTGTGCCCGTACTGGCTGGTTAAAGTCCGCCGGTAGACATTGGGACCATTGCTGACTGGACTGGTCAATGCCTCCATTAGGGAGGGCAGAGTGCCGTGATGTCTCAAGGAGGTGGTGGTAGTACGGCCTCTGCTCAAGAAACCATCACTGGATGTTGACTTCCTGGACAGCTATTTGCCAGTCTCTAACCTTTCCTTTTTAGGGAAGGTTATTGAATGGGTGGTGACTCAGCAGTTTCAGGGACATCTATATCGTGTCAGTTTTCTGGATCCATCACAGTCTGACTTATTTGGGGGTTTTGACACTGAGACTGCACTTGTGGCCTTCGAAGATGACCCTGACATGAGCTGGACTAGGGTCGCTCGATCCTGTTGATCCTGTTAGATCTTTCAGTTGCATTTGATACCATTGACCACGTTGTTAGTGACTCACTTGCAGGATCGAGCTGGGGTGGAAGGAACTTTTCTTGAATCATTCCATTCCTTCGTGGCCGGGAGAACTCAAATGCGTGGTGCTGGGTGATTGTTCATCATCTCCCTAGGACCTCACGTGTAGAGTCCTGCAAGGCTCAACTGGTCCCCTCTCCTGTTCAACAGTTGCATGCAGCCTTTGGGTGAGGTCATCAGAGGGTTTGGTGATGACACCCAGCTTTACCTCTCCTTTTCAGATGACCCAGGCCCAGCAGTCTCAGTGCTTACCCAGTGTGTGATGTCTGTGGGGGACTGGAAGAGGGTTAGCTATCTGAAGTTGAATCCTGACAAGATGGAGGGGATGCTGGTGGGACGAGCTGAGAGGCTGGTTCCTCAGGTTCGCAGTCTCGACATGCTCCTTGATTCAAACCTCCATCTGGACATCCAGGTGGGGCTGTGATGAAGGGCGCATTTAGTCAATTAACCTGATGTGATGGCTTCGGTGTCAGAATCCAATCTAGCCAGCATCATCCATAAATTCATCACCTCAAGACTGGACTTCTGCAACACACTCTATGTGGGGATACCCTTGGTGACAGTCTAGAGACTTCAGCTGGTGCAGAACGTAGCAGCCTGCCTCCTGGCGGTGATGGGTCGCTGTGCACCCATTACACCAGTGCTCCGTTCTTTGCACTGGCTGCCTATAGTCTTCTAGGAGTGATTCAAGGTGTTGGTTTTAACCTATAAAACCTTAGACAGCCTAGGTCCTTGATATCTGCAGGATCACCTCACCCCCTGGGTCCTGTATCAGCCGCTGCGGTTAGCTGGGAGTGCCCTCCTAGAGGTCCCCTGGGTATTTCAGGTGGTGATGATGAAGGGGGCATTGTTGGTGGCCACACCAAGGCTGTGAAAATCCCTCCCAGTGGAGGCCACTTGACCCTGGACCTCCCCTCTTTCCAAAGACAGTGTAAGACCTTCTGCCAGGCTTTTGGTGTGGGGAATGGGTGATGAGTGGGGGGTTGGGTGGGGTGGAGGGAGGGTTTATTAGCTCTGCCTTGGGTATTTGTATTGTGGATTTTATATTGTTATTTGTATTGTGTTTCACTGTTTACTTATTGATATATATGACCTCTCCCATGAGTTGGACTGGAGTCCTTTGACCTTGTTGATCCTGTTAGATCTCTCAGCTGCATTTGATACTGTTGATCATAAGTTGTTGCTGACTCAGATGTGGGACTGTGCAGGGATTGGTGGGATCGTTCTTGAATGGTTCCGCTCTTTCCTGGCTGGGAGAACCCAACGTGTGGTCCTGGGTGATTTTTCATCTTCTCCCCAGGGCCTCATGTGTTGAGTCCCACAGGGTTCTATCCTGTCCCCTCTCTTGTTCAATGTGTATATGCAGCCTTTGGGGGAGGTTGTTAGGCAGTCTGGCATACGGTGTCATCAAGATGCTGATGACACCCAGCTTTATCTCTCTTTTTCATCTGACTCAGGCCCGAAAGTCTTGGTGCTTACCCGGTGTTTGATGGCTGTGGGGGATTGGATGAGGGTGATCCACCTGAAGTTAAATCCCAACAAGATAGAGATGATGGTTGTAGGGAAGGCCAGGGTAGTGGTGGCCCCCATCATTGATGGTGTCTGTCCTGCCCTGGTATCTCAGGTTCGGAGTCTGGGGTGCTCCTGGACCTGCAGCTCTGCCTGGATGTCCAGGTGGCAGCTGTGGCAAAGGGGGCATTTCACCAATTACATCTGGTGCATTGGCTTCGGTCATATGTATTGGATTCAGATCTGGCCACAATCATCCATGTTTTTATTAACTTGATACTGGAGTACTGTAATGCACTCTACGTGAGGATACCCTTGGTGCTTGTTTGGAGACTGCATCTGGTGCAGAATGCAGCGGCTCATCTCCTAACAGGGACGGGCCGATGTGAACACATTATACTGGTGCGTCGCTCTCTGCACTGGCTGCTGATAGTCATCCGGGCCCAATTCAAGGTGTTGGTGTTGAACTTTAAAGCCCTAAATGGTCTGGGCCCAGCCTATCTGCAGGCCCAACTCACCTTCTGGACCCTTGATCACCTCCTGTGGTTGACTGGGGGAATCCTCCTTGAGGTCCCCCGGGTTTCTCAGGTGTCAATCTTACAGAGGGTGTTGTTTGTGGCTGCGCTGTGGCTGTGGAACCACTTCTGTCTGGAGGTCTGCCTGACCACCAACCTCCCCTCTTTTCGTAGACAATATAAGACCTGGATGTTCTATAGGGATGTGCGAACAGCATGCAGTTCAGATGTTCGGCCATTTGGTAGTTTGGTTCGAAAACAGAGTTCGGGTTCAGTTGTTCGGTTTGAAAGAGTTCAGTCTTGCCAAATGGTCGGCGGAGTATAGACCCACCACAAGACTTCGGGCACTCCAGGGACCCCCAGGGGGGCCCTTGGTGGCATGGCAGGGTGTCAGAGACCCAGCAGCAGCAGAGACTGGGAAGCCTTGATGCTTGGCACCCTGGTTTGCCCGGGCAGGCAGGCTCAGCGCTTGGCCCCGGGGGTGCCCGTGGAGGCATGGATGGCCATCAGAGACCCAGCAGCAGCAGCAGCAGCAGAGACCAAGAAGGTTTGATACTTGGCACCTTGGCTTGTCCAGGCAGGCAGGCTTGGCGCTTGGCCCCTGGAGGTGCCTGTGGCAGCATGGCAGGCCATCAGAAACCCAGCGGCAGCAGAAGCAACAGAGACTGGGAAGCCTTGGTGCTTGGCACCACAGGTTGTGCCCATGACACGAGGGCGGGACATCAGAGACCCAGTGGCAGCAGCAGCAGGACCAGAAGGAGAACTCATGGCAGCAGCAGCAGCAGCCAAACACCTTGATGAAAAGGAACTGCTGCTCCAACATCTTGGCCCCCAGTCTCAGGAGGTGTGGTGGGAAAATGTCCCCCACCATAGAGAATACCCACTCGCTGGGGACACTGGTTGGTGGGAAGGACAAGAGACCCTTGGCCACGTAGGACAGGTCTGGCCACACATTTCTCTGAGAGCTGTGTTGCCACCATCTTCTGCTCCTCCCTCCCATATGTTCCATTCAACCCATCGACTTGAGCTTCCTGGATGACCCCATGGACAGCAGACCCACCAACAAGATAGATATCAGCATGGACTGCATCTGGGTGCAGGATACGGACATGGGCGATCCCATGTGGGTGAGTAGCAAACCACCTGTCAAATTTTGCCTGGGCTTTGGTCTCTGGCACACTTGGAGCTGTCATCACCTGTTCTGATGCCTGTAAGGCAGGTAATGGGGCATGTGGGAGAGGTGGCAGGGGCCATGCCAGCGGAGTGGCAGCAGGCAGCAGCCTGAGCCCATCACCACTCCCCAAACTGTAGAGGCCTGATTTTGGCAGTCAGGCTTCAGAGGTTCCCAGAAGTGGCACTAGCCGGGGTGTGGTTCAGCAGTGCCTCCTCCCAGATTCCTCCACTGCCATGCAGGGCAGTGGAAGGCCTGCACTCCAGGAGGCTGTGGCTGTCTCTGCTGCAGCATCTGCAGGAGCAGGTGCAGGTGCTTCAGGGTCGGATGTTCCTCCAGGGCCACCAATGTCCCTGACTCCCATTATTGAGGTGATCCCCAGTAGTCCAGGGCTGTTGGATCCCACCCCAACTGCTAGAGTCAGGACCCAATCCCCAGGAAATGGCAGCAGGGAGAGGGGAAGAAGCAGCATCAGCAGCAGCAGCAGCTATAGGTGGCACAGAGAAAGTGGAAGCAGCATGGTGGGCAGTCCATCAGCCTCAGGGTTCCAGTCCTTTGCGGGACATCACTCTGATTGAGGACAGCGAATCAGACACTAGTCCCAAGGAGAAGATGTCTGGTGCTGTTCTTCCTCTCCAATCAGTGCTGTCAGCAGCGTGTCACCCAGTGCAGGCCAGAAGGCAGGAGGTGGCAAAAAATCCTCAGTCTGGGCGGGACACATTTTAAGTTGGTGCGGGCAGATGATCCCAGGGAGGTGCAGTGCAGTTTCTGCCAGAAGGTGGTGAAGCATGGTCAGATGCTCACCAACTTTAGCACAACTGCGATGGCGAGGCACCTGAAGGGATGCCACAGTGCTGTGCTGCTAAGCAGGAAGGCAGGATCAGTGGACGCCAGTGGGTTCCTGACTGCAGCAGCTAGTCATCTGCCTCCATCAGTGGGTGCCCGGCAAGCGTCCTGCTCTAACAGCTGCCGATAGCAGCAGAAGCGGTATCTCTGCTAGGGGAAGCAGCAGAAGCACCAGCAGCAGTGCACCATGAAGGAGCTGGGGTGGAGGCAGCTGCCAAGTCCATTGGCACATAAGCACTGGGGAGGAAGCTGTCCTTCAACTGAAAGCCACACACATGTTGGGGGAAAGGATTGCGCTCAATGGGCAGCCCTCCTCAGTGGATGGGCACATGGGGTTTAGGTGCCTATTTGACTTCCTGGCCCCCCAGTTTAAGCTGCCCTCACACACCTGAGTCAGTCTGCCACCGATGCCTGGCAGCCTGCAACGCCTGGTCAAGCAGGGGTGGCAGACACCAAGTCCTGGCCTGTCTTCTGCCACTGCTCCATCAGTGCCTGGCAGCCTGCAATGCCTGGCCCTGATGGTGACTAGAACAGTGGAGAACCCAGCACAGCATAGAGCAAGCAGAACTGGAGGCCTGCCAGCACTACCCTGAGTCAACAGGTGGTGCCAACCCTGTACCGGGTTTTAAAGGAGTGGGTGGTGGAGCAGATGGCAGGGTCTGGGAGTGTCACCTTCCACTTCACCGACCTGTCGTCGAGTAGGAATGCACAGCACACCTACTTGGCAATGACTGATGATGCACTGGTGGCAGGACCCGGAGGCAGCGTTCGGCAGTAGCAGGAGGAGTCCAGAAGCAGGGTATAAGTGGGCCCTGCTTCAGGCAGAAGTCATGGATGCCATGGGCCCCACACTTCTTGGAACATCGAGGCACCCCTGACCAAGTAGTAGCAGCACCAGCAGCAGCACCCCTATTGCTTCTGGATGACGTGGATGGACAGCCCTCCCTTCCTGTAATGTAGGCCCCAGAATCCTGAGGTTGGGTCCTGGAGCTGGAGTGGCTGGAGAACATTGAAGACTGAAGCGGAGAAGGATTCCATGTGATGGCTCCCCCTGACTGGAATGACAGCTTCAGAACCCTGATGGTGGGTCTTGGGGCTGGAGTAGCTGGCACCCCTGATCAGCCAGATGTTGCAGGAAGAGCAGCAGCAGAGGCCCGGCCAGGGCTCGGTAGCTGGCACCCCTACTCAGCTGGGTGTTGCAGGCTGGCAATGCTGAGTGGCACTGCTTCAGAGCATCCACTCAGATTAAATGTTTAGGGAGAGATTCAATTGGGCGGCTCCCAGAATGGCTCCCAGAACAGCAAGCCAACATGCACTCCCTCTGCCATGGACCATAACGGAGGGGGAAGCACACTGGGCTGGCCTTCGCAATATTATTTTATTTATTTATTTAAAATTTATATCCCGCCCCGCCTGCCCACAGGGCAGCCTGGGGCAGCAAACAACACTCAGTCAAAAATATGTTTTTAAAAACAATTTTAAAATACAATACAATGTGTGGAAACACCCCACCCCACCCCACCCCAATCCCTCGCCAAAATCCTGATGGAACAGCCAAGTCTTACATACATGCCAAAACAGCAGGAAAGTGGGAGCCAACTGAGCCTCCTCTGGGAGTGAATTCCACAGCACAGGGGTGGCCACCGAAAAAGATCTAACATCAGTGGCCACCCGCCTTGCCTGGGGAACCTGCAAAAAGGCTCCCACGGATGATCTCAAAGGTCGTATGGGCACACAGGAAATGAGGCGGTCCCACAGATAAGCAGGGCCTAGGCCGTGAAGGGCTTTAAACGTTAAAACCAGCACCTTGAACCTGGCTCAGTGCTTTATAGGCAGCCAGTGCAGAGCCCGGAGCACTGGTGTCATTTGCTCCCTGCGACCCGCCCCCATCAGGAGACAGGTTGTGGCATTCTGCACCATCTGCAGCCTCCGGACCAGCTTCTTGGGCAGCCCCACGTAGAGCACATTGCAGTAATCCAGCCTCGAGGTGATGAAGGCATGGATGACAGTGGTGATGTTGGAGTCTGAGAGTTATGGCCAAAGTCGCCGGACAAGATGTAACTGCCGACACGGACTACCTGCCACAACCACAATCTGAGATTCCAGGCTTACCGTGAATCGAGGAGCACACCCAGACTCTGCACTTGAGAGACCATGGGAGGGTGAACCCCCCAACAAGAGGAAATTCAACCACCCCCAGACCCCCCCAAGCCCTCACCCACCAACAAGAGGAGATTCAACCACCCCCAGACCCCCCAAGCCCTCACCAACATCACCTCCATCTTGTCAGAATTCAATTGTAGATGGTTCAACCTCATCCAAGCTCCCACAGCTGACAAGTACTGGGAAAATATGGAGACTGCATGGCCTGTGTTGAAGGAAAAGGAGAGGTAGAGCTAAGTGTCATCAACATACTGATGACACTGCATGCCCTGAAACCCTCTCACGATCTCCCGTAATGACTGCATATAGATGTTAAACAAGAGGGGAACAGAATGGCACTCTATGATGCTCCACACGTGAGGTCCCAGGGGGAAGAGGTACACTCCCCCAGAACCACCCAGTGAGTTCTCCCAGTCAGGAATGAACTAAACCAGTCCAAGACCATTTCGCCAATTCCAGCATGGTCCCGCAGGCAAGTCACCAACACCTCATGATCAACTGTGTCAAACACAGCCGAAAGGTCTAGCAGGACCAGTAAGGTCTGACAACCCTGGTCCAATGCCAGATGGAGATCGTCAACCAAGACCACCAATGCCATCTCCGTACCATACCCAGGCCGAAACCCAGACTAGGAGGGTTCAAGGAAACCGGTGCTGTCCAGATTTTCCTGGAGTTGCCGTGCCACAGCCCGTTCAATAACCTTCCCTAAAAAGGGAAGGTTAGAGTCTGGCCGATAACTGGCAGGAGCATCAGCATCAAGTGATTGACATGTCTCCATCCGGTGTGAGCCCTTGGGAACCCAAGCTCCCCAGGGCTCCTGGCTATTTCTTCTGAGGCCATGTCCCATGCTCACTGAGTTCCAAGAGAGCATCATGGTTCCGGCAGCATTCGATCAGCTCTCACTGGCCTTTGAAAATCTGTAACTTGGCCCAGGGACAACCAGCTCTGCTCCTGTTGGACACAGACAGCTATTTTAGAGGAGGTATCAAGCATAATCACGGATGCCAGTGAGGAAATAGCCAAGAGGAGATTTCTTGCAGGCTGGCTGGCATGCATGGGGGAATCGCAGACGCCCAACCGGGGATTGTTGCCAGGCACCCCTGCTTGGCCATGCATTTCCATGCTGTCTCACTGGCCCTTGAAAATCCATAACTTGGCCTAGGGACAGCCGGCTTTGCTCCTGTTGGACACAGACAGCTATTTTAGAGGAGGTATCCAGCATCATCACTGAGGTGAGGAAATAGCTAAGAGGAGTTTGCTTGCAGGGTGTCATGGGTGGGGGAGCAGCAGAGGCCCAACCAGGGTCGTACTCGACTGAGGTGAAGAAGGAGAATGGCCGCTGCGGTGAGCCTTGAAGCATAATGCTCAGGCCCTGCTGGAGCCAACCCAAGGTACAGATCTTGGTGGTAGTAGCAGCAAATAAATAATAATATTCAAACGACAACCCATGGCACAGACAGCATAGGTGCCATTGGCAGTTTAACCCTGAGGGTGGGTCCCGGGGCTAGAGTGGCAGCATCTGGTTGCAGTGGAAAGACAGCTCCCAGTCCCTGCCCTTTATGTGTGTATCCTTCTGGAGAAGTTTGGCGTGACTATTTTTTGTAGTCAATAAATGGAATTTGTCCCTGAATGCTCGAATGGGAAATCTCTTTGCCCTCTTTGCCAGCATTGCAGGCTGGCTTGGCTGGCATGTGTGGGGGAGCGGCAGAGGCCACTAGGCCATGCCAGAGCAGCTGGTGGCTTCATGAGGCAGCTTTTTTCTCTGCTGGCAACACAGAACCATCATGGTGGCCCTTTAGATGACTGCTGAACTACAGATCACTGCTTGGGAATTACTCTCATCACATAGGGGAAAACAAAAATATTGAAAATCAAAGTGAAAACCACCAGGTTAAGTATCTTCCCTAAGAAGCCAAAGATATTTAAAGTCTCCTGTCCCAATAATGGAAGTGTTTGTGGGGACTGACCCAGTGGCTGCCCCGCTGTCCCCAATCCAGCCGGTCAGACAATACCAGTAGCATGATCTGGGCCTCCGCTGACATCATCAACCTGTGCCTTTGGGAGAATAGGCCAAGGCATTTCCCTGGCAATGGGGGAATGGGTGCAGTCAAGAGCGCCTCTCAAAACCCACACAGCAGCTGATAGATGGGGTCGAAGTCCGGCACCAGCAGTCTTCCCATTACCCTGAACCAAGCATCACACGGCACTTTAGACACATCTACCAGGGGGGCTACAGTCCAGCCTGTGGACCCCCAGCCCTACCCCCTTGAGGGGAGTGCCTTGAGGCTCCAGAGTCTGATTAGACCCCAGACCGGGTTCTCCCAGGAGGGACCTCCATCTCATGCTCTGGGGACTCCATGTGAGTACTTGTTCTATTGCTAAAAGAGGGTTTGGAGACTAGTCCTTTTGGGGGACCAGGTGCCTGTCCCTTGGGTCTCCTGGGCTGGGAAAGCACCACCCTCCCAGAGTAAAACCCATCCAGGAGGTCCTGGGACAAGGCTAGGAGGGTGACCCCTTAATGTACCCCCTCTCACACTGTTCTATTCTTAAATCCATATGCAATGATGAAGAGAATAATACATATCCTGAGCAAGATTAAAAAAAAAGGAAGGTTCCAAAGCAGGTTAAGAAAAAAGCACTGAAAGATTTGAAACATTGGTGTTCTTCCACTGAAGGATTCACAGTTAAGGGACCCCATGAGGAAATATCCTGCTCCAAGACTCTTGACCATACTAATCTTAGGAATCCTGAGAAAATCTACCTTTGACAGCTGTGACAGTCAAAGTCAAAGAAGAAGCATGCTACCTCTACCAACAGTACTATCAATTGACTGATCTGATGGACCACAGATTCCTGTGCACAGGAATCTCATGTGCCTCCATTGCCAGCACACTGTGCCGCATGGAAACTGCACATATGTGAGCGGATGGAGAATCTGTGGGCCATCAGATCGGCCCCATTATCATTTGTGACTTTTGTCTGCAAAGTAGGGCTCAAATGAATATGCATACTTAAAGAGTATTCAAACATTCATTCAAATCAATGAATACCTGACTAAATCTTCATTAATAATGCAATAATGAACCAAAAATAACAAAAATGAATACTTAGAACTGCAAATTTAACAGGAAGTGATTAGTGGTTCATATCTGCTTTGTTAAAATGGATACCAATATATCAAATTTGTCAAATATAGTATCATACCAAATATTTGTTTCAGTCCAACTGCAAGGTAATGACTTTTCTGCAACTATATTGGAGACTTTTCTGCAACTGCACTGGGGGAGGAGAAGCATACTGGAACGTTATACACTTTAACTAAGGTGAAAATACCTCATGCAGGTAAATCACTGGCATCGATTCCATTGCACTTCATTAATTAATTAATTCATTCATTCATTCATTCAGGCCTTCCCTAAAAGCTCAGGGCAGCTAACATTTATTTATTTATTTATTTGTGACATTTTATCCCGCAGCCTCCTGAACCATAGCAGCTCAGGGAAGCATACAACAATCATTCCAAATAAAACCAACAATAAAAAAATACCAGCTAAAAATTTCCTCATTGTCACCACCTAGGAAACCCGGAGGACCTCGAATCGGGCATCCCTGGCCAACCATAAGGGTCGTACCGTGGCCCAGGGTATGAGGTGGTCCTGAAGGTAGGTGGGACCCAGACAATTTAGGGCTTTAAAAGTCATTACCTACACCTTGAATTGAGCCCAGAAGACAATAGGCAGTCAGTACAGAGAATGGAGCACTGGTGAAATGTGAATGCGATGACCGGTCCTTGTTAGAAGATGGACTGTTGCATTCTGCACCAGTTGCAGTCTCTGAACTGTCACCAGGGGTAGCCCCACGTAGAGTGCATTACAGTAGTCCAATCTTGAGGTGATGAAAGCATGAATGATGGTGACCAGGTCAGAGTCTGAAACATACGGTCATAGCCGATGTACCAGATGTAATTGGTGAATGGCGCTCCCCGCCACCTGAGAATCCAGGCGGAACTGTGAATCCAGAAGCACACACAGACTTAAAATCTGGGTAGCTAATGGGGGGAAGACCCCATCAATGACAGGAGCCATCACCCCCTCAGCCTTCCCCAACAACATCACCTCCGTCTTGTCACGATTCAATTTCAGAAGGCTCACCCTCATCCAATCCCCCACAGATGCCAAACACCAGGTAAGCACTGAAACTTCCGGGTCTGGGTCTGAAGAAAAAAGAGATATAAAGCTGTGTATCACTGACGTACTGATGACAACATACGCCAAACCTTCTCATGACCACGCCTAACAGCTGCATGTACATGTTGAACAGGAGAGGGTACAGAATAGAACCCTGTGGGATGCCACACGTAGAGTCCTGGGGAGATGATTAACACTTCCCTAGAACCACCCACTGAGTTTTCCTGGCCACGAATGAGTGGAACCATTCAAGAACAGCTCCTCTCACCCCAGCCAAGTTCCACATATGAGCTACCAACATCGCTTGACAGATTTAGTAAAATCAGAAGAGATGATCTTTCAAAAACATAAAAATCCATAAAAACAAAATACAACCCCACCCCCAAACTCCAACCATCCCACAGCCCCCCTGAAACACACCCAATAACACCTCCCTGTTTCCTGAACAGGAGGCAAGCTGCCAAATTCTTCACCCCCTAAAGGTTACAAACAGTCTTTAAGGACTGCCTCACACAGAGTATATTGCAGCAATCTACCCTCGAGGTGATAAATGCATGGATGACAGTGGCCAGACCTGAATCAGAAAGAAAAGGCTGCAGATGCAACTCCAACACCAGATGGAGTTGGTGAAAAGCACTCCTGTCACAACCTGACAATCTAGGGACAGCAGGGGGTTCAATATCACTCCAATGCTGCAAACCCAATCAACCAGAGGTGGCCGGACTCCATCAGTAAGAGGAGTCCCAAACCTCTTTAGGCCACAAGACCATACAACCATCATTACCTTGCTCTTGTCTGGATTCAGCTTTAAGCAGCTCACCCTCATCCAGTCCCCAACACCAGCCAGTCAACAGGTAAGCACCAACAAACTTGAAGTGTAGTTCTTTTCCAACCTTAATCAAATTTTATATATTTGCATCATTTGCTGTGATTTTCTTAATTTGTCAGAGCCTTTCTCCACCTTTGCCCACTATTGACCTAGATATTTTAGTGAACCAATCACTATGCTAGCTGGGCAACATGGAAGAATAAATTATTTATTTATTTATTTATTTATTTAATAGATTTATATCCAGCCCCTCCTGCCATGCAGCCCGGGGCGGCTTACAACAATAAAATACAATAAAAACAATTTAAAACACTCAATACAAAAAATTTAAAATATTTAAAACAGGGCTAGCAATATATAAATGTTATAAGTTAGGTGGGGGAGATAAAACCCCTCACCCCACCCTCCCACCCTCCCCAAAGGCCTGGGCAAACAACCAGGTTTTACAACATCGCCGGAATGTCAACAGGCTTGGGGCCAGGCGAGCTTCCTCCGGAATGGAGTTCCAAAGGCGCGGCCCAGCCACTGAGAATGCCCTCTCCATTGTGGCCCCCCGCTTAACACGGGGGACCTCCAAGAAGGCACCACCGGCAGACC
>QEPC01003018.1:2412941-2434320 GCA_003113815.1 Sphenodon punctatus | reverse complement strand
AACAAAAATCCAGGCTGGGCAGGGTGGGTGGGGGGTGTCCCCCCTTCCACCCGCGCAGCCTGGGAGGGGGAGGGGGGAGGAATTAATTGTATTTCATTGATTTCAATGGGGACACAGTGCCCCATTGAAATCAATGAAATAAAACCGGTACCGGATACCGGATTTATTCCGGGAATCCCGTTCTTTGAGAACCGGAAACTGGTAAATCCAGTATCCGGTAATTACCCCAGGCTCCCACCCCTAATATATACATTAAATAATAACAGAGACAGAATAGAACCCTGTAGAATGCCACATGATAAGGCGTGGGGGCATGATGTCTCCTCCCCCAACACCACCCGCTGGCTTCTCCCCTAGAGGAATGAACGGAACCATTCAAGAATGGTCCCGTCCAGACCCCCCAGCCGCCTCAATAGCAGCCCATGGTCCACTGTATCACAAGTAGCTGAGAGATCTAGCAGGATGAGAAATGTCGAACATCCTGCATCCATCTCCCGGCGGAGGTCGTCCACCAAGGCCACCAACGCTGTCTCAGTGCCATAGCCAGGGCGGAACCCAGATTGAAAAGGGTCTAGAAAACCGATGCTGTCCAGATGCACCTGGAGCTGGAGTGCCACCACCCGCTCAATATTCTTCGCTAAAAAGGGAGGGTTAGAGACAGGTCGGTAACTGGCGAGCACATCCACATCCAAAGATGTTTTTTTCAGCAGGGGGCGCACCACAGCCTCCTTGAGGCAGGGCGACAACCTCCCGTGCTTCAAGGATGCATTCACCACCCTCGCCAGCACCATCCCCAACGTCTCCCTGGAAGCTTTTACTTACCAGGATGGGCACGGATCAAGTTCACAACACGTGGCCCTCACAGACCCCAGGACATTGGCCACATCAGCAAATTATGAGATGTTGTTCTTCAAAAATGTATTCCTTTTCCCCAGCCTTGAATAGGCTCCCTTCCTTAAGACTTTGCTCCGTAGTCTGAGGAGAACATGCAACCAAAAAGTCTGCCTCTGGGGTGGAATTGAGAATAACTGGAATTGTGAATTATATGAATGTGAGTGTAAACAAATTGTGTACCTATGTGAAAACTGGTTGAGAAGTCTGGCTGTAAGGGGTTGTGGAGGCCAGAGCGAGGGGTAGAGCCCCAAATACAGGTATTGGCTGGAGGGTGAAAGGCAATAGAACCAACATCCTGAGGGAGTGTATAGAGATAGATATTGATGGACTGTGAAGAGAAAATATGAATGTAGACTATCTGTGAATGGGATCATGCAAAAGCTCCAACCTGCTTAATACTGGCTTATAGAAACAGTCTCCTGTTGGAGTCAAGTCTCCTAAAAGGGGGAGGGGTGTAGCAGGGCACAGCCAGAGAGACCTGCAGGCCCTTTAAGAGAGATGTGCACACCAGCTTAAGGGGTAGACTGTGGCTACTGAATGCACTAAACAGCTGGGTAAGGGCTTGGTAGAGCCAGCCCTGTCAAAGTGGATAAACCCTGAAATGACTATAGATTTGGAACTGGGAAAGGACTGGCCCTTTCAGGTCTAGCCCCACCACTCCAGGGATATAAGAAGAGACAAACCCAAAGAGACAATCAGTCAGTGCCTGACTGTGGAAAAGGAAGGCTCTTTACTGAGAGCTGGGTTTTAGTGGAGCCTTGTCCAAGGCACTGACTCCCAGGTTGGGAAGCAAAGGGAAGCCTGAGGCTTGGGCTACTGGACTTGGGCTGAGGAATGGCCCTAGCACTCTACACTGTTCAAGGTTCTAAAGAAGTTGGTTGGAGAGTGCTATGAAACCTGGGGGAACCCACATGAGGTTTATGTCAGACCCTAAGAGGCTGTGGGGATACCAGGTAAATGCACCTGACCTGAAAACCCTGAACTGTGAATAACAGTGCAGAGAAGTGCTGATTGGCTGTAGTTAGGGACGGTTGCCACAAGGTGATTTCCTGGCATTTCAGAATAGAACCATGAGTAAAAATACACGTGATAATGCTCATACTGGAGACTATTCCATACTAGGAAGTGGTTTTGGGATTGAATTGAATAAAGAAACTGTGAGCAAATCCCCCATGGGGTGTGATTGTGTGAGCATAATCCTTCACAGACTCACCCTATTACAGTCCTAAATATGAGAGAGACAAGAGTCAAGGCAGTTTGGCCATGCTGATCATCTTTACTATTTTGGCAATGATTAACTAACCACTTACCACAGAGGGCCTCTATGGGTCTACGCCAGAGGACATGGGTTTTGGTAGGGATGTGTGAACAGAATGGAGTTTGGCTGTTCGGGCATTCAGCCGTTCAGACTAAAAACTTAGCTCGGGTTCATGGGTTTGGTCTGGCAGAGTTCAGACTGACAGGAACATTCTGAAAGTTCAGTCATGCGGCAGAGGCTTGGGGTGCTCCAGGGACTCACATTGACTCTGTGGCCAAATCCTGCCGATTCGCTCTCCTCAACATTGCCTGCATACGCCCCTTTCTATCTATCTCCTCGGCCAAAATCCTTGTTCATGCCATGGTTATCTCTCGCCTCAACTACTGCAACCTCCTCCTTGCTGGCCTCCCTCGCTCCCACCTGTCCCCCCTTGTTGCAATCCAAAACTCTGCCGCCAAGATCATTCACTCTGCCCGTCGCTTTGACCATGTACAGCCTCTCCTCCTCTCCCTTCACTGGCTCCCCCTTCCTGAACGTATCCTGTTCAAACTCCTGGTTTTCACGTTCAAATCGCTCCATGACCAAGCTCCCCCTTACCTCTCGGACCTAATCGCCCTACGCACTCCTGCACGCGCTCTCCGCTCTTCCTCTGTCCCCTCCCTCACTCTCCCTCATTTCTCCTGCTCGCCCAACCGCCTTCGTCCCTTCTCCCTCGCTGCCCCACATGCCTGGAACTCCCTCCCTGCCGACATCCGCCTTGCCTCCTCCCTCCGCTCCTTCAAATCCCTCCTCAAGACCCACCTTTTCCATGCTGCCTTTCCCAATGCCCCCTAGTCTTTCCCCTTGCTCTTACTGTCAGCCCTCCTCTGCTGACTGCTGCTACCGACCACCTTGTAACCAAGCCAAGTACACGCACCTGAGACTTCGCATCCACCTGAATGTTTGTTTGTCTTCTCCCATGTCTCTCCCACTGTCCCCTCTCCTTGTCTCCCCCTCCTTGTCTTTTAGATTGTAAGCCACACGAAGGGACCGCATCTGATTGTATGTTCTGTACAGCGCCAGGTTGCAACTGGCGCTATATAAATGTTTAATAATAATAATAATAATAATGGTAGGCAATCTGAGAAACAGCAACAGCAGAGACCGAGAAGGCTTAGCACTTGGCACCCCGGGTTGCCCGGGCAGGCAGGCTCAGCACGTGGCCCCTGGGGGTGCCTATGGTGCCAGGACTGGTTGTCTGAGACTTAGCAGCAGCAGCAGAGGCCAGGAAGGTTTGGGGCTCGGTTGATGGCCTGGCACCCCTACTTGGCCAGGCATTGCAGGCTTGCAGGGCTCGAGTTCTGCACACTCTGTGCTGGGTTCTCCATTTCTAGTCATCATCATGTCAGGTGGTGACTGTCTGGCCACGTGAATCACCACTGGGCAAGGCTACTTGACCAATTTTCAGAAGACTTGGTTGAGATCTGGTGAGTAGGATGCCAGCCTGCAATGCCTGGCCCCGTATGGGTGTCAGCCACCACCAAACCCAGGCCGGGCCTCTGCCATTGCTCCACTGATGCCTGGCAGCCTGCAATGAGTATTTATTTAGAAGGGTCCCATCCTCAAGGGGAAGTGGTCTTAGTAACAGAGCAGGTAAAAGAAGTTGTGTCACAAAATATTCAGCGTGAGGCCACTTCCCTAGGTGTTTTGGCACATAGGAAGTGGTCATGCACAGTGCTGGATAATACAGAATCTGATCCTTCAGGATTATGTCCAGTTAAGATGGATCCCTTGCCTGCACCTCCTTTGTCTTTCTCAGTATTGGGGATGGAATAATTTGATCTTCCCTCATATCAATTGGGTTTTGCAAACACAGATGAAGTGGAGGAATGATAGGCAGGCCACCTAAGGAAGTTTTTTATCTCTATAGTTTCTTGGAATATTTTAGGTTGGAGAACCAAATTAATGGATAATGATTTTGGCTGTTTCATTTTATTCCTTGACATTATTTTGCTCCAAGAAACATAGCATGGGGGGACAATTGGACTTGGACATGTATGTGTCCTTTGTTGTGGGCGTTACCCCATCTGAAGTAAAGGGTAGGCCTAGCGGGGGTTTGGGCTGGTGTTGAATATTTATTTATTTATTTGCATTTATACCCGGCCCCTCCTGAAACAGTAGGGAGCTGGGTGTCCAGGAGATTCACCACCGGGCAAGGCTTGCCCAATTTGTAGTAGAGCTTCTTGAGCTTGGTGGCTGGCACCCCTACTCGCCTTGGTGGCTGGCTGCCAGGCATTGGTGGAGCAGCAACAGAAGCCCTGCCAGGGTGTGGTGGCTGGCACCCCTTCTTGGACAGGTGTTGCAAGTTGGCATTATACTCGACTGAGCTCAAGAAGCTCTACTGCAAATTGGGCAAGCCTTGCCCAGTGGTGAATCTCCTGGACACCCAGCCCCCGCCCGCTAATGCACTCATCCAAGATATGGCCATCTACAAGAGTGTGCACCAAATGGCTGACATGCAGAACCAGCAGCAGCAGCAGGAGACATTGGATTACCAGAGCACAGACCCCATGGCACAGCAGAGGCAGCATGAGCAGAGGCAGGATCAGAGGAAATTAGATTGCCGGGGCACAGTACCCATGACAAAGCAGTGTCAGCAGCATCAGCATCAGCAATTACATTTCCATGCCACAGTACCCATGGTACAGCAGCAGCAGCAGCAGTGGACATTGGAATGCCGGGGCACAGAACCCATGCCACATCAGAGGCAGCATTGGCAGCAGTAGCAGCAGACATTGGATTTCCCAGGTACAGAACCCATGGCACAGATAGCAGAGGCAGCATCGGCAGCAGAAGCAGACATTGGATTGCCCAGGCACAGAACCTGTGGTACAGAAGAGGCAGCAGAAGTGGACATTGGATTGCCGGGGCACAGAAACCATGGCACAGCAGAGGCAGCATTGGCAGAAGCAGCAGACATTGGATTGCCCGGGCACAGAACCCATGGCAGAGACAGCAGAGGCAACAATGGCAGCAACAGCAGACATTGGATTGCCCGGTATCAGAAAACATGGCACAGCAGAGGGAGCAGAAATGGACATTGGATTTCTGGGGCACAGAACCCATGGCACAGAGAGCAGAGGCAGCAGAAGCAGACATTGGATTTACCGGACACAGAACCCATGGCACAGACAAAAAAGGCAGCAGAAATGGACATTGGATTGCCGGGGCACAGAAACCATGTTGCAGACAGCAGAGGCAGCATTGGCACCAGCAGCAGACATTAGATTGCCTGGTAGCAGAACTCGTGGCACAGCAGAGGTGATATTGGCACCAGCAGCAGACATTGGATTGCCTGGGCACAAAATCCATGGCACAGACAGCAGAGGCAGCAGCATCAGACATTGGATTGCCCGTGCTCAGTACCCATGGCACAGGAGAGGTGACATCAGCATCGGCAGTATAGATTGGATGGCCAGGGCACAGAGCATGTGGCACTGCAGTGGCGGCATCAGCAGCAGCAGACATTGGATTGCCAGGGCACAGAACCTGTGGAACAGCAGAGACAGCAGCAGCAGGAGTTGCCTTTGCCCAGCACCCATCGAGCCAGGATGGTAGGATTTGACAGGGAAGAGCTCCCATAAAGCAGCAGATGGTAACAGCAGGATTGCATGGGCACATTTGGATTTGCCAGGGCAGAGCACCCATGGACCATCAAATAGAAGCAGTGGGATTATGAGGCCAGTGGGGCACATCACCCAGGGTTGCCAGGGCAGGCAGACAGGCACCTTGGCATGAGAGGCAGGCAGGCTGGGGCAGGGCTTCAGCTTTGCCCACAGGGCAGGCAGACAGGCACTTTGGCACGAGAAGAAGGCAGACTGAGGCAGGGTTAAAGCTTGGCAACCAAGGCGGGTAGACAGGCAGTGTGGAATGAGCATTGGAAGGCAGACTGAGGCAGACTTTGATCTTGGCAACCTGGGCGGATGGGCAGACAGGCAGCGTGACATGAGCAGCGGAAGGCGGCTGAGGCAGGGTTTCAGGCTGGAAACCAGGGCATGCAGACAGGCAGCATGGCATGAGAGGCAGTAGAGAAGGCAGGCTGGGACCTTGGCAGGACACTTCATATAGACTGGCAAAGACTGCAGCGCATGAGAGAGCCAGTCAGATAGGTGGGCCGAGATTGTCTAGCCAGAGGCTGGCTGTCAGGCTTACAGCTTCCCAATGCCACCCGGCATCATGAGGTCAGTCAGACAAACCAGCCAAGGCCATCTAGTCAGTGAGAGATGCAGGGTGGGTGGCGGGCATTGGGAGGGAGGTACAGCTCCTCAGCAGCAGCAGCCCAGATTGAGGAGGAGTCTCGTCCCAAGACTGCCCCTGGAATGGGATGGTGTGTGCCACTGCACCATCAATCCATATCCAGGGGCAGCTCGAGGAATCCCAGCAGCAGAAGCTTCACCTTTATAAAAAGCAACTGCTCCACAACTTGACCCCCAGTTTTCAGGTAGTGTGGCAAGCAAATATCCCCTGCCATAGTGAACACCGACTTGCTGGGGACACTGGTTGGTGGGCAGGACAAGAGACCCTTGGCCACATGTTGGTCTTGTCTGCCTAGTAGGCCAAGAGATCGCTGCCGGGATCGCTGCATGACTCCTCCTTCAGGTAGGTCTACACTGTGGGTGAGGCGCTGTCGTACTCCCTCACATAACTCTGCTTGGGCACCACCTCCACCATTTGCCTCAGCCATGCTGCCTGCCCTGCTGTGCACGGGCCTATGCTCCCCAGAGTGGCCTGCACATATGAGCTGCTGCTGCTGCTGCTGCTGCTGGCAATAGGAGTGCTGATGCTGCTCATCCTGGTGCTGGTGCTACTACTGCTAAGGCTGGGGGCAGGGATAGACCATGCCAGTTGAAAGGGGTGGCTGCTCCGACTCCCAACATCCCCAGGGGCGTCCTGCTGCTGCTGCGCACTCTCAGGAGTCCACTCTGCCTACCGGACCCTCTCCACAAGTTCACCCTACTAATGCCCATAGAGTGCTGTCTGGCGTGTCACGCTGCTCTTGACCCTGGGTTCCAGCATGGTTGCCAAAATGTATTCCTCCCACTGTAGGAGCTCATCGAACCACAACTTTATCCCTTCCTTCAACTGCCGCAACAGGTCAACCACCTCATTCACCAGCTTCCTGTCCTGAGGGCCACAATCCCGCCCCTGGAGAATCTCCTCCAGCCTCCTCAGGAGAATCTAGACCAGAGGGGTCACCTGACTGATGGTGGCTGTGGAGGAGCTAATGGTCTCTGTCAGGGTTAGGAACGGTCTCAGCACAAAGGTTGTGCAAGCCAGGATCTCCCATTCCGCCTCATTGTACCCTGGAGGTGTGCCGCTGTCCATAACCAATTGAACCTGATGCAAGATGGCTTTCTTCTCTAGAAGCCACTCGAGCATGAGGAACATGGAATTCCACCTGATGGACACATCCTGCACCAGCTGCTGCACTGGGGAGCCTTGCTCGGCCTGCTTCACCCAGAGGAGGTCGCTGCCCTTCACTCTCCAGTTAAAGAAACCGGTTAGCTTCCTCCCACACTCGATTAGGGAACTAAGGGTGCCTGCCCCAATCCCCTTCTCCTCCAAGCCCAGAGTGTCCCTGACCACCAGATGATGGGTGTGTGCAGTGCAAGGGATGCTAATGAAGCCCCCCTCTCAGACTGGCCTCAATATGTTGACCGCATTGTCCGTCACCACACACTCCTTGGTGAAGGGCGCATCTGGCGTGACCCACTCCCTCACCATGGTGGTCAGGGATGACTCAATGTTCCAAACGGTGTGGGGGCCATCCATGACTTCTGCTTGAAGCAGGGCCCACCTATACCCTGCTTAGGGACCCCTCCTGCCACTGCCAAATGCTGCCTCCGGGTCCTGCCACCAGTGCGTCATTAATGCCAGGTATGCATGCTGCACATTCCTGCTCGACCACAGGTCTGTGATGAAGTGGACGGTGGCACCCACAGCCCCTGCCAGCTGCTCCCTCACCTGCTCCTTTAAAGCCCAGTACAAGGCTGGCACTACCTGATGACGCAAGGTGGTGCATGAGGGCAGCTTAAACTGGGGGGCCAGGAAGCCAATCAGGGACCTAAACTCCATGTCCCCAACCACCGAGAAGGGTTGCCCATCCAGCACTATCATTTTCCCCAACATGCACATGGCTTTCAGTTGAAAGCCACGCTGCCCTCCACGTCCTGCAGCTGCCAATGGACTACAGCTGCCCTCACCCCAGCTCCTCCATGGTGTATTGACGCTGCTGTTTCTGCTACTCCCCCTAAGCAGCAATACCGCTCCTGCTACTAGAGGCAGTTCGAGCAGGAAGCTTGCCTGCTGATGGAGGCGGACGACTGGCTACTGCAGTCGGGAACCCACAGATGTCTACTGCCCCTGCCTGCCCTCTTAGCAGCACAGTGCTGTGGCATGCCTTCAGGTGCCTCACCATGGCAGTTGTGCCAAGGTTGGTGAGCACCTGCCCATGCTTCACCACCTTCTGACACAAAATGCACTACACTTCCCTGGCATCATCCACCCACACCAACTTAAAATGCTCCCAGATGGAGGATTTTTTGCCCCCTCCTGCCTTCTGGCCCACACCGGGTGACACACCACTGATAGCGCTGCTGGGAGGGGCAGAACATGGTGGCGAGAAAGCTCTCAGAGCTACAGTCATCGCCTCAGCACCAGACATCTCCTCCGCAGAACTAGTGTCTGCCTCACTGTCCCCAATCTGAGTGATGTCTCATGAAGGGGAGTATTGGGACCCTGAGGCTGATCAACTGCCCACCATGCTGCTGCCACTCTCCCTGTGCCCCCTGTAGCTGCTGCTGCTACTGCTGCTCCTCTCCCTGCTGCCATTGCACGTGGATTAGGCCCTGCCTCTAGCATCCAGCGTGGGATCCACCAGCTTTGGACTGCTGGGAATCACCTCAATAATGGGGGTCTGAGACATTAGTGGCCGTGGAGGAACATCTGACCCTGAAGCACCTGCACCTGCTCCTGCAGCCATAGCAGAGATTACCACAGCCTCCTGGAATGCAGGCCTTCCAGTACCCTGCATGGCAGTGGAGGACAGTGGCAGGAGGCATCGCCGAACTAGTGCCACTACTGGGAGCGTCTGAAGCCTGACCGTCAAAATCAGGCCTGTGAAATTTGGAGCATGGTAAAGGGCTCGGGCTGCTGCTGTTGCCTGCTGCCACTCCACTGGCACGGCCCCTGCCACCTCTGCCACGTGCCCCACTGCCCGCCTTACGGGCAGGAGACTGGTGTCTCCTGATTCCCTTCTCCAGTTTTCCATTCCATATTATGCAGAGGAAGATTTTATATTTTTTTATTTATTTAATCAAAATTTGAATATTATATATATATCTACTACACTTACTCTAATTGCTATTAACTATTCTAAAACCTATGGAACTAAATGGAATATTATCTAATATCTACAAAGACCAAGTCCTAAAAACACACTATAAAATATTAAAACTTATTCACTACATGCTATCTCTATCTATCTATATAAGCTAACTCCTAAATCAGTCAATCAATCAATCAATATCTATCTATCTATCTATCTATCTATCTATCTATCTATCTACAAACAGGGATGGGGGGACACAGACAGCTCACAACAAACAACACAGGGAAGGGTACAAAATGGAAATGAAACCTAAATCAATCTAATCCTACTCTAAATAAATCCAAAAACAGGGATAGCAAACAGGGATGGAATTTAATACAGGGAGGAGGGAAGGATTCAATGGAGGGTAGGGAGAAAGAACACAGGGAGGGGTACAAAATAAAAATCATACCTAAATCTATCTAATGTAATCTAAATAAATGAAACTATGGAGATAAATGTGTGGAAATGGGTGAAATAGGAGGAGGAGGATGGCAATGGCTTGGGAGGTAAACAAACTTCTCGGAGAGGGAGACTTCTGAAAATGCCTGCTCACAGGATCAGTGGCTAGCTCAGAAGGAGTTGGAAGGAGGGAGGGCAATGACTTTTGTTACCTGCTGCGCCCGCCTTACCACAAGCTCCNCTTACCTTTGGGAGCTCCGGTGGCGGCGGGCGGTCCGGCGGCCTCAGCGCCGGCTGTGGCTGCCGGCGTCAGGACGTTCTAGGCCTTCCGGTGAAACCCGGAAGTTCCCCGGAAGGCCTACAGCGTCCTGACGCTGGCAGCCACAGCCGGCGCTGAGGGCGCCGGACCGCCCGCCGCCACCGGAGCTCCCAAAGGTAAGCGCATGGGATTGTGGGGCATGGGATTGTGGCTACTGTCAGTAAGGCAACCAATTGTTACCTTTCATGGCATGAGGCTAGACCATTGACCATTTGTGGAAGAAATTCCCAGTTTAAGGTAACTCTTCATGGAAACATATTTTGTATTCCATTATTGTTTTGATTTTAAGGTTTTCTGGGGGCAGGACATATGGGAGGTTGGGGGATACAGGGGTGAAACTGACCCACCCTCCTGGTAGAAGGAAGGAGAGTAAGACAGATGGTTACACTGAAATTTGGTTTTAAAATTGTATTTTTAATTGTAATACATTTTGTGAGGAGAATGTGTGTTTACATACTGTGATTTTCCTCTTGCAAGACATCCTTAGGAAATGATTTGGTAGAAATCCTAAATAATACTAATAATCATAGAGCTGTGGAACCAATTATATTGTTGAGGCAGATTGCACATATCTTTTAAATCACAATTTCTGCTCATTATAAAATCAAAATGATTTAGCCTATGACTGAAATTTTTAGGGAGGATCACTTGGGTGAAAGACATCAAAATTTCAGACAGATCAAGTTAGCAATGACTGAATTATACGAGCTTGAAAATTTGAGGTAGCATTTTTTTTTCTGGGGTGTGCAACCTCATTTTGTTGGCAGGGAAAAGTGTGTTTGTTTAAACTTATCCTTCTGTAGGTGTAGAAGCTTTAGTAAATTCAAGTGTGTACTCTAGACATTTCCGGAGTTCAAAGTCTGAAGATTTGTCTTGTCTTGAATATTTTTTTAAAAATGAGGATGTTTTGGAGTTTCCCTGTTATCCAATAGAGAGAATCAACTTGTGAAATTATATCATGCATTCTCAGAACACTTACACAGATTTAGCTGATGGGCCTGTCCCTCTGTCAGGGAGGGGAGCCATTTTTAAAGGGTATTAACATATGAGACAAGAGCCACTGGAGTCTGGATTCAGTCTACAGATGGCCACACAGCCGACATGCACATATTTAACATGTCCTGTCTAACAAACGGTGGCTTAAATTGTCAAAAAGTGACAGGAATAAAGGCCTAAACATTTTGGAACATCCTGCATAGTCCTGGAATTTGTCAAAGAGTACCAGAAATTGACAAAAATGCTGGACATTGACAGAAACCACCAAAAATTGATCAAGTGTTATGAAAATGGACAGAAACCACTGGAAATAGATGGAAAATGATGTAATATAACTTAATTCATTTTGCATTAGGGCAGTGACAGGGAAAGACTTATTATATTCAGTGGGGTGTTTGGGAACTGAGGTAAGCTGAATTAGAAGGAGGATGGTAAATGGGGGGTGGGTTGGGGTTGTAGCCATGGCCATGATGAGAGTGAAGGGAGTGCTCATTTGAAGTGTGGAATTGCTTCATTCAACCCTTTGAAATGGCCCTGGAAGAGATACAGTGCACGTGATGTGCTGCAGTGCTGTATAGGGGGATGCTCATGATACCTCCTCCCTGTGCTACCATCTAGCACACATTCATAGCATGGAGCTGAGAAGCACAAAGCAGGGTGTTAGGACGCCACTGCGTTATGTAGAGTGGAAATAGCTTTTGGCATGGCACCATTGGGACCAGATTTGGAAAGAACACTCATCTACATGGACTGCTAGCAGAGGGGATGAAGCTCCTCTACCTCCACCTGTTAAACTCCAGAAGCCACCATCTGTTCCTCTAAGCCTGATAAAGAGAGGCACCATCCCTGTCCACAGATGAGGAAATAGGTTATAGGTTAAGATATTTTTTAAAAAAAATAGGTTGTTAGTTAGTTAGTTAGTTAGTTAGTTAGTTAGTTAGTTGTCACAACCATAAGGTTATACAAAAAGGATTATAAGTTAAGATAGGTAAATAGGTAATAGATTTCCATTCGGGCTGTACCGAATAGTACTGCTGGGTACTCGGGTTGAATTCCGAAGTTCCAAAGTTCCAACCCAGATATCCGGAGGCACTTCGGCACCAAAGCTTCAGAATTTCGGAAACGAAGTACTGACCATCTGAAATCCCCAGAAGTTTCTGAAACTTCAGAACTTTCCACAGAAAAATGTGGCAGCCAGAGCCTTGGTAAGAATGTAGACATGTTCAACACACAGCCCCACAAAAAACAGTGCAACTGTGTGAAGAAGAAATGCCACCAAATGTCAGCCAGGCCAGCAGACAACACATTCGCTCCTTTGCATATTTTCTCTCTCTCTCTCTCTCTCTCTCTCTCTCTCTCTCTCTCTCTCTCACACACACACACAAACACACACACACACCAGGGGCACCCCCTTCACATGGATTTGGTTTGGTACTGTGGCAATGAAATCTTGAATAGAGCAGGGGCAAGAGGAAGTGGAGCCAGGCAGAGAGATCCCTTTGCCTCATGGTGCTACCAGTGCCAACCAAGCAGCAAGCAGTATCAATGTGGCACCCAGTTATCTTTTTTAAAAAAACATGGCATGCTGGAAAATTAACCCTCCCCACCCCCCAGCTGACCCTATGGATTGGGGGAGGAGGCCAATCCATGCTATGCTATGCCATGAACCCCTCATCCCCCAGCTGATTACTCACAGATCAGCAGTGCATCACACAGTCAAATTCACCAGAGAATGGAAAATGACTTCATGTTCAGCTACTTTTATTTTTTGCCCTGCAAGCAAAACTTGCTATCTGGCTTACCATCACTCAACTGTACCCTCCCATACCCTCCTCCTACCAAATATGCCACTAAGTTTCATTTCCAGAAGCTTCTTGACTTAAACTCCAGGCCAACCAGGTGTGCAACTGCTTCTGAAGTTTTCAGAAATTTCCCGGGGAACAGCCTTGCTCCTCAGAATTTTGAAAACTGCCTATTCTGAATGAAAGTCCCAAATCCCTGACTGTTTCTAAAGTTTTCTGAAAACTTCGGTTCAGCCCTTATTTCAATAGGTTATATTATGAAAAATTTAAAATATATATTTAATTTTTTTATAGATTTTTTTTTTTAAATTAAATATATAACAAAAAAAAAACATATAAAAAAATCTCCCCTCATAGACACCTTGCCATGCTTGAGAGAGTGTATGGCCTTCTTAGGCTATTTGTGGATATGTTAGAGGCCACACAAAAGTCAGTCAATTTTTTCAACATTCATACTGTTATGGAAGGGGAAATTTAGTGTATTCCCCTTTCCCAAACCATGAAAACTATAGAATAAAAAAAAATAACTTGTTTAAAAGAGTAGTTAAGGCCCGTAGAAAGTCAACCATGTTAAAAAAACTACGGAAATTGTAAGTTAAGGCTCCCATCTTAACGTTCACACCATGTAAGCAGTAAAGACATTGAATAGTCTTACAACTTAGCCTGCAAACTCACCTGCAGTGGTGGTGGCAGTAGCAGGAGGGGTGAGGGAGATGCGGAAGTGCGGAGGAGCCGGCGGCCAGGAAAAGAGCTGGTGAGCATGGGGATCTGCCACGACTTCTCTCACGCATGTTATGATAAGAATGGATCCCTAAATTCCCCAAAAATGGGTATCACCCCCCCCACACTCCTGCTATGTAAACTGAGGCCAAGGGACCTGAGAGAAAGACCATGCAAAAAGCCCCCAGGGACCAACGGAGGCCGGAGAACATGGGGATAGAGGCTTGACAGGGAAGCCTCCCCATACAAAGTGCACAAGCAAAAAGGAGGGGGGGTGCAGGAGAAAAGTAAAGCAAAAGTAAGGATCGGACCCGACACCAGGATCACTAGCTCACTCATGTAAGATACCAGTTTTCAGCTTGGAAGAAAGAATAAAGGGAAGACACACAAAGTAACAATGGAGCCATTAGGAGAAGGGTGTGTTTTCTATTGATCATAGCCTCAGGGACATGATTTAGCTCAGTAACATCCCCTATGCCAGCGAGACTAGGGATCCCCTGTGTTAAGCAGACATTAGAGACCAGGTGCGTCTTTTGTGTTACAGGAGCCGGTCGTTAGCTCCTTCCTCCTCTCCCAAGTTTACCTGTAAGCGATTCATTGTTTATGGTTGACCACCGTTTCTAAGATATCCTGTGCAGAGCATCTCGGCTCCTTTCTCATGGAAGTAAAAGTCTAGGTTTCACCCCTCGTTAGCCCATTTGGCATCCCCAAATGGCCCATTTTAGCCTCCCAAACTCCTTTGTCCAGCACTCTTTAACTGCCCCTGGTTTTTATCCTGAACGTCTATCATTAGCCCTTCCTTCCCTCCCTCCACTTTTTTTTTACATTTCCCCTGTGTGTCAAAGATATCTTTTGCTTATCTTGGAGTCACCTTTGTGATGAAAGTAATAGTTGTGACTTCTCCCCTAGTTAGCCCACTGTACACCCCCAACTACCCATCGTAGCCTCCCAAACGCCTTTGTCCAGCACCCTTTAACTGCCCCTGGTTTTCCCTTCACCCTTTGAGAAATCTTGAGACCCAGATACGTGCAGGTCACTCTGTGCATGTCTGAGTTAAGAGATCTCCCAGACTCTGGTCTGCCCCTTCTTTCTTCCTCCATCCCCTGAAATCCACTGGATCCGTGGGTCGCCTGTCCCATCTCAACAGGTAAGGAAAGGTAACCACAGGTTCAGACTTTCCCAGACAACTGGGGAAGCCCTGTCTCTCTCTCTCTCTCTCCCCCTCATTTGCGTTCTCTTGCTCCCCATTGCTGAGCCAACACCAGACACCTCCCCCCTCCTCCTTCTACCATACTTCCCGCAAGCCACTTGTGTTTTCCCCCTTTTAAATCCCGCCAGCCAGACCGGGACTGTGTTTCTCTGTTTTATATAACAATAAACTTGTTGTTTTTGGACACCTATCTCTCTCTCTCTCTTTCTATTTGGGGAGGGTACATAAACTGCCTGGAGCGCATACTGTCCTAAGCTTGATCCTTTTGAACATGTGGAGACCTCATTTTAAGTCTTTTAAGCTAATTCCCCCCAAAGTTTAAGGAACGGTGGATATTGGGGTACCCACCCCCAATAGTCAAGAGTGGGAGGGGGGGTCTCCTGTTCACAGTTAGGGTGCAAAATCCTGCCCTGATATGCATGAGAGAGTCGTGGCAGATCCCCATTCGCACCAGTTCTTTTCCCGACCGCTGGCTCCTCCACTCTGCCACGTCTCCCTCACCCCTCCCGCTGCTGCCACCACCACCACAGGTGAGAATACAGCCTTAGGTTCCATACAACCACACATTGCCTTTGCCTTTCAGCCCCAATCTTCTTTCTCTGTAGGGGTGTGCAATTTTGTATCATTTAATTAATTACAGGGGGGGGGAATGGAGTTCCATTAATTTTCATAACTAAGGTAACAAAAAGGAATGAACAGGCTACCAACATTTGTTTGATTTCATTTGTTTTGTTTTTTAAAAACATATTAAAAATATATTTTTTTTAAAAATCATTGTATACACAAAATGGCCACCAGGGCCATTCTGCACATGCACACTGATGTTGCCAGTGCCATTTTGGAAAAGGGATGTGTATGTGCAGAATGGCCCTAGCAACCATTTTGTTCATGTACAGTGATTTTTAATTTTTTAAAAAATAAAATAAAGCAAAAAATATAAATGAAAATGGTAGAGTCCTTTATCAACCTCCCCCCTCCAAATAAATAAATAAAAATTAATGGGTTTCTGGAAATGAATGGTGTGCCTTCTGCACACTCCTATTTCTCTGCAGGTTTGGGGCAACATGGAAGCTAGGGACAGCTTCCCCTTTAATTCTTTCATTTGGGTTGAGGAGAGCAGAAAAGCGGAGTAATGGAAGCTGTATATGAGGGAACAGGCTTGATGGATGCAGGATGTGTATAGGGAAACAAGACTGGGGGTAGTCAGGCAGTGGTGAAAGCGTCTGTATGAGGAGGTGGCAGTCAGGGGCTGGTTTTTTTTTTATGGGGAACAAGGTTGAGAAATGAATGATGTGTAGTATGCACGCACAGGACTGGTGCTCAGGCAGGGGTGGGGAGAAAGTTTATTTATCGATGAAGGAGAAATTGTGGCCACAGTGAAGACAGAAGAATTGTGGCAACATTGAAGAATCAATTTGATTCTCACAAGAATTTTGCAAGAACTGAGACCAGTCAATGAGATCTCGAAAAGACCTCACAGACGATGCAAGAATCATGAAAGAATCTCAGTTAAAAAGAAAAAAATAACTGTGCATGAGCAAAATGGCCACTATGCAGTTCTGATAATGTGTCGGGCTTTTCCAAAATGGTGGTGACCCTGCCAGCACCATTCTGGAAAAGGGATGCACATGTGCAGAATAGTCCAGTGGTCATTTTGCGCATGTGCTGTTGCACCACCACCACCACCACCACCACCACCATCGTGGAGTTAGTGGGTGCAGAAAATAAGGGTGAAGAGAGAAAAAAAAGAGAGCAAGAGTGGGACAGACAGACAGACGTGGGACATGAGACTTGGAATATTTTCAAACATGATGGCTCCTTGAGCCATCTATGGTGAGAGCCCTCATCATGGGCAGAATCAGGCCCCACCACCGAACAAGTGATAGTGGTCAGGGCTGGGAAGTGGGCAGGGAGAGAGTGGAGGGACATGTGGACATGGTCCACACAGCCCTATCCCCTGCACTGCTCAGCATGGCCCAGCCCCGCTCCCTGATGGGCAGGTTCAGCAGACTATGAGGCCACCACATCCACCCAGAAAAGCTCCAGCCAGTCTGGAGTTAGGTAGAGAGAGCAATCAGACATGATGGCCTCCTCTACCATGGTCCAGAGTAGACTTCCTGAAACCATGGCAGGGCTAACTCGGGATGTGTGACGGCAGGAGGCTCAGCACTCAGTTTGGAGCTAGCCCTGCCACAATCCGGGGTGCATTCTTCTCCCACCCACAATTAACATCTGGCGGGTGGGACCAGACATGACACCACCATTGGTGGTCATGTCGGAGAACACGTGGCCACCCATGATAGTGTCACGTTTGAAAATACCCTTGGTGTGGGAAACTGTGTACTACCCATTCCCCAGATTTTATAATATCTAATATTTGGTATTTTGTCTGAGCACAGGGTTAGAAAGACATCCAAATAGTAATTCTTTCAAAAATCAAAGTAGGGCAGTTGGAAGTAGGATTTCATAGCTTTAATACTGAAAATGTGTTAGGTCCTTGGGATCAGAGGATCATATTATTTTATGATTAACCTGATATGAAACAGGGTATAGAGCTAAAAGTCACAGGGGAGTTAAACAATATGAAAATCTGAGGTTCAACGTATTTGGCAAGAGCTAGTATGTTATTAAAATAATTCTGATAGAGCTGCTGTTTCCTTTATAAATTGAAACAACATAAAAGTAAAATTAGACCCCGGCTTCTGAAAAACCAATTTAGGCCCTAATCATGAAATTTGGCCCTTGATTTTAGTAGGTTGTAGGCACTCATAAGAAGGATATGGCTCCAGTCAACTAAATTACTGCAAGGAAGTTACTAATTTAAGATAAGGTGCTTCCAAGTATCTGTAATTATATAAATACAGTTGAAATGAATGGGCACCCTTGACTTCATGAGTCATATTCAGGCACTTTTTTCCAGAAGTGAATACTCAAATTCAAAAATGTTTATGATTGCAAAGTGTGCCACTTTTTATATTTGCTATTTCAATATTGTTTGGCTCATTATTCAGTACTTTGACACTTTGTGTCTTCAGCTCTTTGTCCCCTGTGACACAAATAAACTAATCAATTATTTGCATAAACTCAAAACTATCTAAATGTATGCAACTATCCAAATGGTATGATTATAAAATAGTACCACTGAACAGAGGAACACCTCATTGAATACACAGATACTGAAATCACACATACCAAAATAGCTGATAATACAAAAATGTGAATATCAAGCTTGTGAAAAGTATATATATGAATTAAAAAACCTGAAAACTTGGTGCAAATTTTAAACAAATATTTTTGAAGGCATCCTTCTGATTCACTTAAAAATTGCCAAATTTGATATTAGATTTGAAAATACGTTTTGACTCTAGTATTTTATAGCCAACTTTCCCAAAGGATGGAAAACACCTACCCGTTATGCAATACAACTGTAATCCTTACTGAGAATTCAATACTGTCACAATTAAAGTTTCTTTTTAATTGAGTTTTCCAGTTTTGCTTTGATGTCAGAACTTCAGGTACTTGAAAAAGATTACTTTGGTGTGACAAAGTGCTGTGGTCAAGTCATTTCAGGACTACACCCATGGTTATCCAGAACCCTATCACTGATTGCCTGGGCCCATACCTAGGAATTAATTATCCAGGGTGGATGGCTACTCAGGGTGCTTTTAGACAAGTGGCTGAACTTACCGGCTTGAAGAACACGTTTCCTGAAAAGCCACACAGGGTGCATTTAGAAGCACCAGAAGTAGCCGGTCACCATAGGAATCGCATATATCGATATGGAGGCTTTCTAAATATGGCTTCAAAGAGACTGAGTGAGCCACAATTCACACACTAGAACACCCAGGGGCGGCACCCATGCTAGAACACCCAGGAATCTGAATGTTCTATCGTGGGTGCCACCCATGTAAATCCCTTGAAGATGGGTGTGCGTACTCCCACACACATGCATCCACAAGCATGAAGGCACCGGAAAAAATGGAGGTGCCTCCGTGCAGGGATGTGGACCCTGCCAAAATCCTTCCCCATCCACCACACACGAACCGTGATGCGCCCCCACCTCCACGCAGCGGCAGCCAGTGTAAAAAGGGCCTCAGTCTTATGCCATAATTGCAGGACCATACCGCACACACCCTACTTATTTTGGACACATTTGTCTTCCAGGTACACCAAGGTAAGATCATCCAGTTCATAGGTAAGCAAGCTCCTCATTTCCTCCTGCCCCATATGATGATGATTTTTATTAACTATACTGTGAGCACAATCTGGCATCCATTAAACATACTTCCCAACATTTTAATGAGACAAAGAGGAACAAGCCCCACCCCTTGGTCAATAAGCTCCACCCCTCCACACAGTTACACATGCACACGCATGCTTTTTGTCATTCCAAGTGCATAAAGAGGGACAGTGAGACTCAGCACCCAGAGAAGGACTTTCCCTCCCAAATAGGGACCCTTGGGAGGTATGCATTAAAGTCAACAGTTCAGCTCCATCCACCATTCACCTTAATGGTGGAGTATTGTGCTCTGTGTTTCTTTAATGAAGACCCTTTTCATTCAGTACTGATACAAGTAAACAAAACAGCTGAAAAGATAAAGCACCAAGCATCTAATATGATTAACAAAAGTTTGGGAATCTGAAAAGATCAGGTAGTTGTCTTCTGCTTCAGCAAGTTCTTAATGGCTTGTTTCACATCTGGATAACTTTGTTGAATAAAAGTCCTGTGAATTACTATCCTACAGCTATTTCAGTTGCCTTGTGTCTCTTCATTTTCAGTATTTAAAGTTTCTCTCTCAATCATGGATATTTCCAGATCACTTATTTTACATCTTTTTCTCTGCCATAACTAATTCCCAGACATCTAATGTACAGTTCAACATTCTCTCAAGCTAATGCAGTTTTGAGAAAATTAAAATTTGATTTTATGGTTCCATTTTGTGTATAAAACTGATTTAAAAACTCAGCATGGAGCACATTTTGCATTTTATTTCCTATTTCTTACAGTTTTGGTTCTTTGGAGATTACATTTCTCTTCTGAAACAGGGAATGACATGATTTCCAGAAAGGTTCATGAACTTAAGATCAGCCCATGGTTCTTTCTTTCTAAAACAACTTATTTCTGTAATAATCATTTATTGTCTATTATTGAAATGCCAAAGTCATATGCAGTTTTTATTGCATTGCTAAACCATATATTTGAATTCAGTCAGAGGCTTAAACATTGCATTTTCCAGATTGCATTTCACTTTATGTTGCAAACAGCGCTACACTATAGAGCAGCTGTCACAACGAAAACAATACAAAGTGTGTCACTGACATAAAATCTAAATTCTAAACTAAAAAATACAGTCCCAAAAAATCCAAACTCGCTGATATAATAAAATTAATATTACACTCCTGATAGCTAATCTAGCTACAGTGGCTCAGGAAGGACCGCTCTTCTGTTGAATGCAGAACAGGAGTATTTTATGCAGTTATGTTGCCCCTTCAGCTGTTGCTCTGCATTTTGGTCTCCTTCTCTACAGAAAAGATATCATAATTACTAGCTGCTTGAAAAATCCCCTTTTCTGCTTTCTGCTTAAGTTCATTACTGAGTTAGTATCCTAGTGCTCTCTCCCTAGTAATCCCTCAAACAAGGCTCCCAATTCATGTTGACATCAAGATGATTATCTGGCCACCTGACCTGCATTGTCTTGCAAAACGTCTGGCAATTAAGGCCAAGAACTGTGATTTCTCCTTTGGGGAAAGCACAGTTCCTGACTTTGATTGATAGACGTCTTGGAAGACAAAGCAGATCAGATGACCAGATAACCTTCTTGATGTCAACATGAGTTGGGAGCCTTGTTTGGGGGATTACTAGGGAGGGAACATTGAGGGAACCTAGTTCAGTAGTGAACTCAGTAGTGAAAATTCAGTGAAATGGATTCCTGATAGGGATGGGCGAACAGATCGCGGTTCGGGTTCGGCCTTTCAGTTCGGCTCCATTCGGTTCGGCAGTTCGGTTAGGCTGCGTTCGGTTCGTCCGTTCGGTTCGATAGTTTGGTTAGTTCGCTGAGTTCGGGTTCGGCTGTTCGGTTCAGTCGTCCCAACAGGCCGTTCAGTTAGGCTGATTGGCTGCTCCGTTCGGGAAATGTTGTTATGGGTGTTTTTTTTGTTTTTTATATGGTTTTCTATGGTTTTCTTTTGTTTTTTATTTGTTTTTTTTGTTTTTATATGGGGTTTTTTATTATTATTTTTATCTAATATTATATATATCTATCTACACTCAATCTAACTGCTATTAACTATTCTAAATGCTATGAACTAAATGGATTATCTAATAAGTACACAGACCTACTCCTACAAACACTAAAACTAAATCACTAAC
>QEPC01003018.1:2392570-2412519 GCA_003113815.1 Sphenodon punctatus | reverse complement strand
GCCTGCTGTTCAGGAACAGTGACTAGCTCAGAAGGTGTTGGGAAGGGGGGAGGCAGATAATTAGTTTTGTTTCTTGCAAGCCTCTCCACCCCTGGTGCCTGGAAGTCTGCTCCTCAGTGACTGACTACACCTCCCTGTCATGTTTGACCTTCCAGTGAACCATTTTTTGCCACCCGAACTCACCCGAATGCAATCCGAACTGGCCGAACTGTTCGGCCATTTCGCCATTCGGTGTTCAGTTTGTTTGGTATGTTCGGGTTCGGGTTCGAATTCGGTTGTCCAAACAGGCTGAGTTCGGGCCGAACTCCGAACTGCCGAACCGCGTTCGCCCATCCCTAATTCCTGATCAAGGCCCTCAGCTGTATAGCCTGAGTCAGGTATCAGGTTTACCTGCTGGGAACTTACCTTTTTTTTCATCATATATTTACATAGTGATGGTCTGCAATCCATTCAAATATGAATTGCAAAGGTTCACATTCTTCTTTTTGTTTATTATATTTAAAAATCATTTTCTATCCAAAAAGCTTTCTCTCCAGCTTCTCACCCTTTATGGAGATCTCTTCACCCATCCTTCACACAATTAGTCCTGGAGGAATATTGATCATCAGACAGGAATGTTATAATGTAGTAGAAGAAGTGAAGAATACTGTATTTAATGGAAAATAGAATTACACTCAGCAGAATGCAATTACAAAAGCAACCATTACGGAGGCAAAATCGAGTTCGGTTCCGAAGTTCGGTTCGGTCGACCGAACTATTCGAGTTTCATCCAAACTCCGAACTTCCGAACAGAGTTCGGAAATTTAAACCCCATTGAACTAAATGGAATATTATCTTATAGGGATGGGTGAGAGAACCAAGTTCGGAAATTTGGTTCGGTTCGAAAATTGAGTTCGGTTTGGAAGTTCAGATCGGTTGACCGAACTGGTCAAGTTCGGCCCAAACTTCGAACTTCCAAACAGCGTTCGCCCATCCCTAGAAATTATGTGCATCTTCCACACATTATGTATAAATGGTTCAATAAAAGAAACTGCATGCCATCATACAAAAAGCATTTTTAAACTTGCTGGAAGAATTTAACATGTACCTTCCAGATGGACTGTTGTCATAAGCAAAAAGAGAAGACTAATTCTGCTGAAGGAGTATCGACCATTTCTACATTTCTTTTTGCCAGCTAGCTAATGAAAACATTGAACACTCTTTACAATTCTTTCTGAAAGCACTCACGTGTAAGTCTTGACTGAAAAAAGCAACAGGATTCAGCAACATCCTGGATCTGAGGCATAAAGGAGAGGGAGGAGTCAAAGATGAATCCTAGGCTATATCCCTGAGCAGCTGGATGGTGTCTCCCTCAATTGAAATTAAGAGAGAATAAGGAAGGTAATGTTTTGGGTGGAAGATGTTTTGGGTTGGGTCTTGGCCACATTAAGCTTGAGTTGGTGATGAGACACCAAGGCAGACATGTCAGAGAGGTCAATCCCAAGTCCTGTGTGTAGTTGCATGCACACGGAAACCATGTGCATCACCATTGCTGACACATAGTGCAGCATGGAAACTATGCACAAGTACGCACGTGGGGGAATCTGCAGGGCTTAGAATTGGTCCCAGAGGGACAGTCAGAGATACGAGAATGGATGGAGGGTGAGAGTGCAGGAGTGGAGAGATAGAGTTGCTTGTCATCAGCATACAGGTGATACTGGAAGCTGTGGGTTTCAATGAGTTTACAAAGAGAAAGAATATAAAGAGAGAAGAGAAGTGGGGAGGGCCCAAGACAGAGCCTTGGAGAACTTCCAGAGAATGTGGAAGTGACGTAGAAGAGGTACCAGCAAGACAAATGTTGTAGAAGCAGTTTGAGAGATATGAAGAGAACAAGTCAAGAACAGAATCCCGGAAACCAAGGGAGTGAAGTAAATCCAGGAGGAGACCATGGTCTACAATGTCAAAGGCAGCATGCAGAGAGATAGAGGAAGAAAAGAATGGAGTAAAGACCCCTAGACTTAGCTAAGAGAAGGTCATTGGTGATTTTGGTGATGGTAGTCTCAGTCGAGTGGAGAGGTCGGAAGACCGATTGAAGGGGGTCAAGGGATGAATTTGAAGAGAGGAAAAAATGCGCAGAATGGTCCAGTGGCCATTTTTCATATGTGCAGGGTTTTTATATTATATATATTATATATATTTATATTATATATATATATATATATATATATATATATATATATATATATATATATATATAAATGAAAACGAATGACAGCAAGTGTATGTTGTTTGCTTATTCATTCATTTTTGGAACATTAATTACTAAAATGAATGGGGCTCCGTTCATTTTAGTAACTAATAAAAATGAAATGAATTGCACATCCTTACTGCTCACACCATCCCCTATGCCAAAGTTCTACCCTCAACTCCACAACCCCTGTATAGGGCACAGCACCCAACCACTCTAAAAGCTGGTCCCGGCAGGAGGAGAGAGTAATGGGTGTTGGTGAGTGAGCCTCCTGTATAATATTTGCCCTCACTCAGAACCTTGATTATGTTTTGGAGCAAACCCCCATGACACAGAGCAAATAAAGGATTTATTTCCTATACATCCTATCTAAACAGGTAATTCAGTTGTATACAAGGTATGAATGGATCCTATAACTTCAACAATAAAGATGGATAGTTTTGTTCACATTTACTCAAAATTGTGCATATGAGGCACACCACAGTCTACTGGGTAATAAGTTATAACTGCCCAGGTAAGAGAAATAGTATTAGGAGGGCTGTACGATCCAGAGGCCGACACATAGAACGCTTTATGTTGAGTCTTCACAGGAACCATGAGACATTCCATTATCTCCAACTTAACCCTTCACACACTCAATTCTCAACACACACATCTCCATTACCCAGCTCCATGTTACCGACTCTAATGTCAATGAAGCTGTTTTTACCTAATTATAAAAAGAGCTGTACCCAGCTTTTCCCCCCAGTAGTAATGTTTTAGTTGTTGTTATCCATCTTTCAGTTGTTGTTATCAGTGGCCATAGGAAGGAAAATCTACAATAAAGTCCTAGCCAGTTAGACAAAGCCTGACCTACATAAAGTGAGAGTAGATTTAAGAGGTTTTTCTATTAATTTATTATTATTAGCATTTGTATAGCACCAGCTGTGTACCTGGTGCTTTACAGAACAATAAGATAGATGCGGTCCCTGCCTACGGCTTACAATCTAATGAGACATCTATAGCAGTGGCTCCATGTCTTCCCCCTCTAGCCACACCTCAATATGTCTTCTGCTCTCAGCCATGCAGAGTCGAAGTTGGAACAGGTGTATCATGGTGGCAGCACAGGCAGGCTGATGACTGTCTGCCTTCTAGATTAACCATTCCTTGGCATTGTTCCCTGCAGCCAAGAGTGCCAGCAGAATCCTGCCCTCTTTCAGTACTACCATTTACTGAGTCGTTAAGACAGCGAGATCCATAACATCCCATTCCCTAAGCCCCAATTTGCAAACCTGCAAACAAATACAAATAAAATAAAAGTAAAATACAAATAAAATACAAATAAAATGCAGTGGTGGTGGTGGTCGGAGGGGGAGATTTTGGCAAGGTCTGGTTTAAGGGAAGCTGTGACTGAAAAGTAATTTCCATTCATTATTTTTCAAAGCAAGTGATTTTAGACCACCGGGGGAAATGATGAATCTTGCATGCAATTTACCCTCCTAGAGCAGCAATAATGAAAACTGGGGCAGCCTGTTTCACAAAAGGATTAGGCACTTATCCAAGATTGGAAAACTGTCAGCATCTGTAAACAGTTCCAAACATGTACTCTACACCTGGGAATCCCAGTATTTTAAGTTGTCTTGGCAAACATGCCTCTTTTTTTCTCTCTCTCTCTGAATCATTTGATACATGGCTAGGAATCTCTATTTTCATATTTTTCTTTTTATAAGCAAATGATTAAAATGTCAAAATACATTTCAGTAAGTGTATAAGTTGGAGGGGGAGGCTTCTCTTACCACCTGTATAGAATGCTAATTATGTGATAGTCATACGGTTTATTAGATGTGTGAGAGCAGTAATATGGCTGTCTGGAACCTATTTTGCTATGCAGAATTTCTTCTAGTTTTACTGTCATCACTAAAATACATGCAGAGCAATTAACATTTTATTCTTAGAGACGTCTCACTCTCAGTAGAAAATATTTTTCATAAATTAAACTTTAAATCTTGCATTAATGATAGATATTCAATACACTCATCATAGGTCAGGCTTAGGCATCAGTTTGTAGATTACAATAGGTCTCTGCTGATTTACACCAGTTGAGGATCTTGGTCTAGATATATTCCTTATAGAGGCAAACATTTGCATTCTATGAGCTATGGAAGGCTTTTATGCCAGGGCAGATTTATCTCTCTGAAGTAGAAGTACGGAACCATATGCCCAGGGGCCAAATGCAACCCCTGGTTAGTTTTTATTTGGCCCCTGTGCAGTTCCTGGATCTGGCCTGTAGATCTAGTTCCTACCCTCAAACACTGCAAATGTGAGGTCAGGAGAATAGAGCAGAGATGAGGGCATGCACTCAAGGCTAGAGGATGGACCCATAGCAGAGATCCACAATCTGAAGCACCCCCCTCTTTCCTTTCCTCATCCTGAATACAACCATTAAAGACCTTCAATCGCAATTTCTATCTAGCCCTTGAAACTTGTACTGATTTCCAAGATGGCCCCTAGGAGGGAAAAGGTTTCCCACCCTTCGTTTAAACTTTTACAAAGTCCTAAGAGAAGCTATTTCATGATTTCCTTTTTATTTAGCATAGAGAAAAACAAAATAAAACAAACAATTCAACATTCTTTGGCTGTGGTTTCAACCCAAGCATTGCCACCTTCACTTAAGAACATAAGAAGTGCCATACTGAGTCAGACCAATGGTCCATCTAGCCTTGCATCCTGTCTCTGACAGTGGCCAATCACGGTGACTTGGAAGAAGTACCCAACAGGTCACAATGGGGGAGCTGTACTCCGCTGTTTTCCTCCATCTCCCATCATGTTTCCTGATCCTGTCTGGCTAATAGCTGCTAATGGACCTCTCTTCCAGAAACTTGTCCAAACCTCTTTTAAACTCAGCTATAGTACTGACCCTTACCATAGCCTCTGGCAGTAGATTCCACAACCCGATTATATGCTGAGTGAAAAAAATATTTTCTTTTATTTGTTTTAAAACTTGCCACCCATGAGTTTCATGGAGTGTCCCCTAGTTTTAGTACTAGCTGAGACCGGGTAAATAACTGCTCCTTGTTGATTAGTTCCACACTACTCATGATTTTATAGACCTCTATCATATCTCTTCTCAGTAGTCTCTTCTCCAAACTGAAGAACCCCAACCTACCAAGTCTCTCCTCATATGAGAGTCCTTCCATGCCCTTGATCATTTTTGTTGCCCTTCTCTGTACCTTTTCTATTTCAGCTATGTCTTTTTTGTGAGGGGGTGACCAGAACTGCACACAATATTCGAGGTGTGGTCACACCATTGATTTGTATAGAGGCATTATGATATCCTCAGTTTTATTCTCTATCCCCTTCCAAATAATTCCTAACATTCTGTTTGCTTTTTTGACTGCTGCTGTGCACTGTGCTGTGGATTTCATTGTATTGTCCAAGCCACCCCCAGATCCTCTTCTTGAGTAGTAAGTCCTAGCTTAGTACCCAGCATTGTGCATGCATATTTTGGATTATTTTTCCCAATGTGCATCACTTTGCACTTGTCCACATTAAATCTCATTTGCCATTTAGATGCCCAGGCACCCAGTATCGTAATATCCTATTGCAGTTCCTCACAGTCTGCTCGTGTTTTAACTACCTTGAGTAACTTGGTGTCGTCTGCAAATTTGATCACCTCACTCTTAACACACTTTTCCAAGTCCTTAATGAATACATTAAACAGCACCGGTCCCAATACAGATCCCTGAGGTGCACCACTTTTTACATCTCTCCATTATGAAAACTGTCCATTTAGTCCAACCCTTTGCTTTCTATCTTTTAACCAGTTTCTGATCCATAGTAAGACACTATCTCATATCCCGTGACTTTTTAATTTTCTCAAGAGTCTCTCATGAGAGACCTTATCAAATGCTTTCCGGAAATCCAAGTACACTATATCTGCTGGGTATCCCTTGTCCACATGCTTATTTACACCCTCAAAGAATTCCAACAGGTTAGTGAGGCATGACTTACCTTTACTAAATCTGTGCTCACTCTTCCCCATTAAGCCATGTTTGTCAATATGCCCTGTAATTCTGTCCTTAATGATGGTTTCCACCATTTTGCGTGGCACAGACATCAAGCTTACTGCTCTGTAGTTTCCAGGATCGCCTCTGGATCCCTTTTAAAATATCGGGGTTACATTTGCCACCCTCCGGTCCTCGGGTACAGTGGCAGATTTTAGTGACAGGTTACAAATTACTAGCAATAGGTCTGTGATTTCATATTTGAGTTCCTTCAGAAATCTGGGGTGAATGCCCAAGAAGTCTGGGGTGAACTTAACGAGTAAGAACCAAGAATTAACTCTGATTTCTGGCCTCCTTCTGACCTCCTTCTTTCTGGCCTTCCCCGGTCTCACCTTTCTCACCTCATCTCTGTCCAAAACTCTTCTGCCAGGGTCATCTACCTCGCCAGTTGCTTCGACCATGTGCAGCCTTGCTCCCCCCTACCTCTCTGCACTTATCGCCCTCCATACTCCAGCTTGTGTACTTCGCTCCTCCTCTGTCCCTTCTCTAACCCTTCCATGCCTTTCCTGCTCCCCTAAGCGCCTTCGTCCCTTCTCACTTGCTGCCCCCCATACCTGGAACTCCCTCCCTGTCCACATCCGCCTTGCGCCGTCCCTTTATACCTTCAAATCTCTCCTTAAAACTCACCTCTTTCACTCTGCTCTGTCTGACTCTTTATCCTGCTGAGCCACTATTTCCTATACCTATGGTCTGTTTAACCTTATCCTTGCCACATGGACCTGCCTGATGTCATTCTCATCGTAACCAAGCCAAGTACGTGCACTTGAGACCTCGCATCTTCATGAATGTTAGACCCCTTGTCTCTCCCTCTGTTCCCCTTCCTATGTCTCTCCCCCAGCTCCTGTCTCTCAGATTGTAAGCCCTAGAGGCAGGGACCATGTCTATTTTATTATTTTGTAAAGTGCCAGGTACACTGCTGGCGCTATATAAATGTTTGTTAATAATAATAATAATAATAATAATAATAATAAATTACAACTGGCAACTAGTAATAAAAATGAAACTGACTACCATAGTTTAAGGGTGCTTTCAGGTATCAAAAAGTATGGCTTCAAAATATTTTTCTTTAATTGTCTATTAGTAGGGCTGAAACTTGATCTTGATTTTCTTGGAATTCTTACAAGACTCGTGGTCCACAACTTATTTTTGCGAGAATCGATAATTGAGAAAATCCCTGTTCTTAACAGTCTCGGCAAGAATTTTTCTTGATATACCATTTACCTTTAGCAATTTACTTTTAAAGTTTGCTATTACCATTTATTTATTTGTTTTAAAATTTGTTGCCCTGCCCCTCCTGCCAAAGGCAGCTCGGGGTGGGTTACAATAATTAAAAATAATTAAAATAGAATATCATAGAAGGAGGGGGGAAATAGCACATCCCCCCAATACTCACACACACACACACACACACACTATCCGTCTCCTCCACCAAATACCTGGCAGAATAGCCAGGTCTTACAACTTCTCAGAAAGGAGGGAAGATCCGTGGCCATCCGGGTCTCTACCAGAAAGGAGTTCCACATCTGTGGTGCGGTCACCGAGAATGTCCTCCCCTGCGTGCCCCCCCTGAAAGTTGGGAGACTTTGAGCAGGGCACCCCTGAATGACCTCAGGGGCCGATCCAGGACCTGGGGAGTGAGGCAATCTTGCAGATAGGCAGAGCCCAGACTGTTTAGGGTTTTAGAGGCTAAGACCAACACCTTGAATTGGACCCAGAACACCACCACCAACCAGTGCAAAGAACGGAGAACTGATATAAATATGTTCCTGGTGGCCCAGTCCCACAAAGAGATGGGCTGCCGCATTCTACACCAGCTGCAATTTCCGAGCCGTCACCATTGGTAGCCCCACATAGAGTGTGTTACACTAGTCTAATCAAGAGGTGATGAAAGCATGGGTGACCAAGTCAGAGTCTGAAACAAATCACCGAAGCCATTGCACCAGATGTAATTGGCAAAAAGCACTCAGAGCCACAATGTCCACCTGGAGAACCAGGTGGAGCTGCACATCGAGGAGCATCCCCAAACTCCGTACCTGGGAGGTCAATGGACGGCAGACCCTAGCAATAACGGGGGACACCAACTCCATCACCTTACCCACTAACATCACCTCTGTCTTGTCAGGATTCAGTCTCAGTCGATTAGTCCTCATCCAATCCCCTACAGCTGCCAAACACTGAGTAAGCACCGAGCCTGGGTCTGTTGAAAAAGAGAGGCACAGTTGGGTGTCATCAGCATATTGATGACACCACACACCAAACCCCCTAATCACCTCACCGAGTGGCTGCATGTACACATTGAACAGGAGAGGGAACAAAACAGAACCCTGCAGGACCCCACACGAGAGGTCTCGGTATGATGAAAAACAATCCCCAAGCACCACCCGCTGTGTTCTTCTAATCAGGAAGAGCAGAACCATTCAGGAACAGTCCTGCCCATTCCTGCACAGTCCTGAAGGTGCGTCAACAACCAACGGTTTCAATTGCATGCGACAGATCTAACAAAATCAGCAGGGTCAAGCAACCTTGATCCAATTCTTGGCACAGGTAATCTACCAAAGCCACAAGTGCAGTCTTGGTGCCATGTCCCGGATGGAAGCCGGACTGAGAGGGATCAAGAAAATTGATGTGATCAAGATGCCCCTGCAACGGCCGAGCCACTACCCATTCAATAACCTTCCCTAAAAAGGGAAGGTTGGAGACATACTGATAGCTGGCATGGGAGTTAATGTCAAGAGATGGTTTCTTGAGCAGAGGCTGCACCACTGCCTCCTTGAGACAGCCTGGCACTCTGCCCTCCGGCAGGGAGGTGTTGACCACCCCAGTCAGCAATGGCCCCATTGTCTACGGGCAGGACTTAACCAGCCAGGATGGGCAAGGATGTAATTCACAAGAAGTGGCCCTTACCACCCCAAGAACATCAACCGCATCAGCAGGTGTCACCAACTGAAACTGATCCCAGAAAACCAGACATGACAGGACTTCCATAACCTCTGGTTCTCCTAGTGTAATAAGTACAGTGTTGAAGTCATGGTGAATATGAGTGATTTAATCCACAAAGTAATCCACAAACATGTCACAGAGAGCAGTAGATGACTCCATTCCAAGGTTGAGGGAGGCCGGACTGACCAGTCCTTGCACAACCCGGAAATGCTCCTCTGTATGGGATTTTCCAGATGCTACGAGGGCAGCAAAGAACTCCCTCTTTGCTGCTCTCATAGTCATGAGGCATGTAAACTGGCTCTATGCCACAATCTGTCGGCTTCAGCACATGAATGACATTACCGTCACTCCAATCACCACCCCTCTTGCTTCAGCAACCACAGCTCCTCAGAAAACCAAGGAGGTCTGTGGAGGTGCCACCTGAGCAGTGGATGCCTAGGAGTCATCTGAACAATGACCTCAGTCAGCAAGGTGTTCCACAGCACAATGATGTCATCAATGAGACGGTCGTCAAGGTCAGAGGGTATCTCCCCCAGAGCAATCTGGAACCATTCCAGTTCCATCAACCTCAGGGAGCAAACCATCTGAATCAGATCAGCACCTTTCTGGGGGCAGACATGCACCAGGAGCAAGATCTGCAGGAGGTAATGATCCATCCATGACAAGGACACAGTTAATATCTCCCCCACTAACAGATCACCCGCATCAAGGCAAAACACAAGGTCTAAGGTATGTCCCCCCTGATGTGTTGGGCCAATAACCATCTGGGACAGGCCCATGGTTGCCATGGCAGCCATGAACTCATGCTCCACTCCCCAAGGGTGGCGTTGGCATGAATGTTGAAGTGCCCCAAGACTACTGTCTTTGGGAACCACAACACCACTCCCAACATCACCTTCTCTAGAGCATGCAGGGAGGCTTCTGTACAGGCAGGTGCACAGTATATTTATTGGAATTTTTATGCTGCCCCATCATGCCCACGGCATCGTGAGGCGGCTAAGAATATAATATATACAAGCAGTATCCCCAAACTGTCACCTGCCAAATTGAACAGAAGGTGGAGACCCTCGATACCTAATATGGATTGCATCCGATACCTACTCACAGACCATCCCTCCTTAAAAATCATGGCTATACCACCCACCCACCCCCGTCCCTCAGACCATGGCTGATGTTGCATGTATCACATTCCTCTCGATAATGCTCATGTACAAAATGGCTGCCATTTTCCAAAATGGTAGCGATGCTGCCAGCACAATCTTTGAAGAGGACTGTGCATCTACAGAACAGCTGTGGGAGCCATTTTGTGCATGCACATTACCATGAAAAACATGGTACATGGTAAACAGTAACAGTAAACAGTAATGTTAAACAGTAAACAGTAACAACAGTAACGGTAAATGGTATGTGGAGAAAAATTCTCGACCGAGATCTTAATCTTGATTTTGAAGATCATCCTGAGAACTCGGGAGAATTTCTCTCAAGATTTCCACAAGAAAGAAAATTATTCTCATTTCAGCCCTATCAATGAGAATCTAACTGTTCTGCCTGACCTTGCCTTAGAAATTTCCAGTTTTTAGTATCACTTTAATAATGGAAGACAGAGTACATGAAGGTCTCAGTGTCTTCCTAGAGCTGAGAGGTCCAAAATCTTGCATACCTCCACCAACTGTAGTTGGTCCAATAAAAGATATCGCTATACTACTTGTTTCTATTTCCTAGAGCTTGGCATTTACAGAATTAACCTAATACACCCGTAAGGGTATGTTCAACCTCTTTGTAGGCAGACCTCTTCCGGGCAGGCCAGCCTAGTTTATAAGAGGCATTCATTCCTGTACCTAGGTTGGTGCATACTGCTCCTCCTTTCCCTCCCTCTCTACTAGAATGAGAGCTCAGAGAAGAACTAATGATTTTGTCTGTGATCCCAGGCCCAGCACACACATGCTGGGTCATGAGCAAACTGTGCACGGTTTCAGTAGGTCCCACAATGTGGATCCTCATGGTTTCCACATGTTTCCATGCAACTATTCACATGCGGACATGCATGCACGCCACAGTCCATAGGGCATGGAATTGCAGCCATTGGCAGCACCCCAAAGGAGCTGCATTTCAGGGAAAAGATGCCCACATGCCCAGAATCAAATGGAACCAGCCCTCTTCCCAGGCAGACCATCCTGACTTAAGGCTGGGAGTTGGAAGGTGTCCATTCTGGTGCCTGGGCTGGGGCATGATCCTTTGTCCCTCAGTCTCCAATTCCCATCTATAAAATGGATATAACAACGACGTACCTTAGAAGGTTGTTGTCAGGATAAACTAGATAAGTATTATAAAGCACTTTGAACACTGAAAGTGCTAATTAATAATAATAACAAACAATATCAAGTAGGATATATAAATACTAAAACCGGAAACAGTAGGGGACAAAGTTGGGGTATATTATATCTTTCATTTTGCAAACATCACTTTTTCTTTTCTAAGTTTTTTTTTTGTCACTTCTGGCAAGACTAATTTGAAGCAATAAGAACTAGGGAATAAAATTCAAAACGTATACTTGGAGACTTATTAAAAGCCTTCTAAATCCTTTGAAGAGTAGTTCCCAAAATGTTGCCCAATCCCTTGATCCCAGACAGCAGTGGAGACATGCAAAGTATATCAACTCTCAATTAGACAACAACCCCATTCATAGGTGGTGCTTGCTGTTCCAATCCCTAATTTGGAAACAACAGACGCAGAATCTGTTAGCTACAGCCTAGCCATTTTACCAAAAAGACACAACAAACTACTTGCCTGGAGTTTTCCTTTTTTTAAAAAAAACCAATATGCAGGAAAAACCTTGCCAAACAGTGAGTTTGACAGATGACCTGCCAGACTTTTTTATGATGGATATAAGTGGGGGGACATATCCTCGACCTGATCTTCGGCTCTGGCCTTGAGGCGGGGGGTCCGGTTGTGGGGGAGGTGACAGCGGTGCCCTTGTCGTGGACGGACCATTACCTCCTTCAGGCCGGTCTTTTAGCGCGCCCCCTCCAGAAGGGGAAGGGACCAGTTAGGATGGTCCGCCCTCGGAGGCTGATGGAACCCCAGCGGTTCCAGGAGGTCCTGAGGGAACTTACCCTGGATGTGGACGGTCACTCTGTGGATGAGCTGGTCCGGCATTGGAACATCTTGCTGGAGGAGGCCATTGACAGGGTGGCTCCGAGGCGCCTTCTGCCTGGGTCTCGTCACCGCAGGACTCCTTGGTTTACTGAGGGCCTGCGGTGTATGAAGCGTATGGGCAGGAGGCTAGAGCGACGCTGGCGTCGGACTCGGTCTGTCTCCGATCGTCTTCTCCACAGGGCCCATTTGCGGTCCTATGTGGAGGCTGTGAGGACGGCGAGGAAGGAATTCCTCGCCGTCCTCATAGCGTCTGCGAAGTCACGTCCAGCGGAGCTCTTTCGGGTGGTGCGGGGGCTGGTGAGTCCGGCCTCCCTCCGCCTGGATGGGGACTTGTCCCGGGCCCGCTGTGAGGAGTTTGTCAACTACTTCGCAGACAAGATCGCTCGGATTCAGGCCGATTTCGACGCTGGGTTGACAGCAGTAGGGGAAGAGAGCGGGGGGACGGAGGGTCCGTCTGTTCCATCTTTATGGGGCGAGTTTCAGGAAGTGACGTCAGCCGATGTGGTGGATGTCCTGGGGTCTGTGAGGGCCACGTGTTGTCAACTAGATCCATGCCCGTCCTGGTTGGTAAAAGCTTCCGGGGAGACATTGGGGACGGTGCTGGCGAGGGTGGTGAATGCGTCCCTTCGGCAGGGGAGGTTGTCGCCTTGCTTAAAAGAGGCTGTGGTGCGCCCCCTGCTGAAAAAACCATCGTTGGACGTAGACGCGCTCGCCAGCTACCGACCTGTCTCTAACCTTCCCTTTTTAGGGAAGGTTATTGAGCGGGCAGTGGCGCTCCAGCTCCAGGGTCATCTAGATAATATCGGGCTCCTTGACCCGTTTCAATCTGGGTTCCGCCCCGGCTATGGCACCGAGACGGCGTTGGTGGCCTTGGTGGACGACCTCCGCCGGGAGATGGATGCGGGATGTTCGACATTTCTCATCCTGCTCGATCTCTCGGCCGCTTTTGACACCGTGGACCATGGGCTGCTGTTGAGACGACTGCGTGACCGGGGGGGTCTGGACGGAACTGTTCTTGAATGGTTCCGTTCATTCCTCTCGGGGAGGAGCCAACGGGTGGTGTTGGGGGAAGAAACATCGAGCCCCCGCGCCTTACCGTGTGGCGTTCCGCAGGGATCGATCTTGTCTCCATTATTATTTAACATCTATATGCAGCCCTTGGGGGAGGTCGTGAGAGGGTTCGGGGTGCGGTGTCACCAGTATGCTGATGATACTCAGCTGTACCTCTCGTTTTCTACCGACCCAGACCCTGCTGTCTCGGTGCTATCCCAATGTTTGGAGGCCGTGGCGGATTGGATGCGACAGAGCAGACTGAAACTCAACCCAGATAAGACGGAGGTAATGGTGGTGGGGAGGGCGAAGGGGGTGGTGGCCCCCCTGATTGGGGGGGTTTGCCCCCCTGTAGCTCAGCAGGTCCGGAGTCTGGGGGTCATTTTGGACGCAGGCCTGCGGCTGGAGCAGCAGGTGGAGGCAGCCGCGAAGGCTGCCTTCCGCCAGCTTTATCTGGTACGTAGGCTGCGTCCGTATGTCTCTGGCCCGGACCTGGCCTCCCTCATCCATGCCTTCGTCACCTCGCGACTCGACTACTGTAACGCGCTCTACGTGGGGCTTCCCTTGTTCCTGGCCCGGAGGCTGCAGCTGGTGCAGAATGCGGCGGCCCGTCTTCTTACGGGGACGGGTCGCCGGGAGCACATTACACCGGTGCTCCGAGCGCTGCACTGGCTGCCGATAGTGTGCCGGGCCAGGTTCAAGGTCCTAGTAATGATCTATAAAGCCCTATACGGCCTTGGCCCCTCTTACCTTAGGGACCGCCTCGCCCTTCGCGCCCCGGAACGACTCCTGCGGTCTGCCGGGGGTGCCCTCCTGGAGGTCCCCCGTGTTAAGCGGGGGGCCACGATGGAGCGGGCATTCTCGGTGATAGGGCCGCGGCTGTGGAACTCCCTTCCGGAGGAAGCTCGCCTGGCCCCAAGCCTTTTGACCTTTCGGCGGAACTGTAAGACCTGGCTGTTTGCCCAGGCCTTTGGGAGGGAGGGGGGGGGTGATTTTTAATCCCCCACCTGTTTATTTATTTTATATACCACCAGCTTTATTGATTTGTTTTATGGTTGTATTTTAAATGTTTTAAATGTTTTTATTGTTGTAAACCGCCCCGAGCTGCTGTGCAGGATGGGGCGGTATAGAAATCCAATAAATGAAATGAAATGAATGAAGTACTAATGGCTGTGGCAGATATATAGGGAAAAGGTAGGGAGAGGGCTCAGCTTCTGGCATAACCCACGGTTGTCTCACCTCCTCCCCTCTCAACTAAGTAGGAGGCCTGTTACTGTAGAAGGGTAACCCCTTTTGAGTCTGGGCACAAGTCCTACCCCCAGCCATCTCACACTCCTTCCCAATGTCCTCTGCCCTTTCCCTGGCTATTCCCTTTGACCAATGGCCCTCACACAGGTGTACCTCAGTCCAGATCCTCATTCCTGAGTATCAACTCCCGAAATCCATGGGTGAGCCTCCAGCTGCACTCCACTCTCTCCTCCTCACCAGATCCAGCTATGTTGTGGCTCCCCTGAGCAAGCAGATGCAGTTGGTTTTATTCCCAATGCCCAAGCCTGACAGGGAACACTGCCCTCTGATGACATCAGCCAGCCCACTGCAGCTGTCCCCCATCTGCATCCTGCAACAGTCTCCCTGCCTTCTCCAGTGGTCACACTCATCCTGAAACACAATGGGGCTGATCCCAGGCCCTGCGGACATAGCCGCACACATAGCCGCAGACATGTATGCACATGCAAACACATGGTTTACATACCACAGGCCCCATGCTAGGGGTCCATGCCATTTGTGTGTGCATCCATGCACACATGCCATACATGCTCTTTGCACCATTCCACAGGGCATGGGATTGGCCCCTCTGACATCGTGCACATAAAATGATATATTATTTGTAAGTCATTCTAGAACAAAACAGTTACATTCTACCTCAATAGTTCCTCTCTGCACATTCTCCACCTTCAAGCTGGAATAAAAATTGTAAAGAAATTCTGAATTCCAATCAAGTCTAATCTTGTAGCCGAGTTTGAAGTTATATCTAATCTCAGTTTACCTGCTGATGGTTTTGCATTCTGCATTTCAAGGAATCATAAATAAAGAGAAATAGGGCAGTGTAATAGTACTATGCATAGAGCAAAATTGACTTTTTTATATTTGGGAGATTTGGAGTTTTTAGAGGATAAAAGTAGAGTGAAAATGTAAAGCTCATTTCCTACCTACAGGTAAGACCTGTAATTTCGAGTACTGTATTGTATGCCCAAAGGGCTATCTGAGTACTTATTGGGCACCCAATAACCTGAAAATACTGTATAACTACCATTATTGAGTTACTGACTTACTAAACTAGTTTGTGAGCCTATGCTATGGCTGGCTGTTAAGTTTTGAGTGTTTTGGCTGTTTGTGTTTGGTTTGGCGGTGTTGTTTTTGTTGGTGAGTGGTGGTGGGTGACTTTGTGTTATTTTCTGTGTGTGAGTGAGGTGGTTTTTATGTGGGGGGTGAAATGAAGATGACTGTTTTGCTTCCCCAGCTTGGGACCAACTTGATGCTCCAGGAGCTGGTGTTGGTGGTGAAGGAGGAGGAGGAGGAGGAAGTGGTTGCTGGTCCAGCCCCTGGACCATCGGTGGTGGTGGCCGGCTCCCTGGATGAGGAGCAAGTGGTGGGCACAGGAGGTGCTGCCAGGTTTGAAAACTTTTTTTTAACTTTGAGGACAAGAAAGGCTCTATCCGTTAGAGCAAGCTCACTGGCATGTGGGTGGGTGCGTGGGTGGTGGGCATCAGTCAGGCACAAACAGTGATCATCAGCAGGTAGAAGCGAATGTCTGCCACAGAGGAAGAGGGTACCGTAGTGTGGGGGGCTCTTCCAGTAGTCAGGCATGAGCAGGAGCAGCACCCCCACCCAAACATGTGCCAGGCTAGCAAGGGTCTCCACTCTCCAGTTACCATCCCATTCCCTATGCACCCCCAAATAAGGGAAGGATTTTTACGTGCCAGCCAGGGCCTGTTTAGTTGCAATCCCTAGCATCCCCTAGCACCCCAAGGAGGGCAGGATTTGCATGTGCCAGCAAGGGTACTTCAAGTTGTCATCGCTACTAGAACCCAGAGAAGGGCAGGATTTGCACATGCCAGTCAGGGCCTTTCTAGTTGCAATCGCTAGCATCCCTTAGCATCCCAAGGAGGGCAGGATTTGCACATGCCAGGCAGGCAGGGCCTTTCTAGTTGCAATCACTAGCATTTCCTAGCACCCCAAGGAGGTCAGGTTTTGCACATGCCAGTCAGGGTCACATCTCCCATTGCCAGCCCTAGCACCACAAGGAGTGAGGACTAGTGGCATCATCATAAATGCACGATCATACTTTGGTGTTCTTAATGTGTTCCCATTTCAGAGAGGAATCGGATGCCGACCCCAGCACTGGTGTCAGGCCAAGGAGGACCCGTAGGCAAAGGTTGCCAGTGACACCCCCAGACATTCGGCAGAGAAGGTCGGATGTCTGGAGGTTTTATGAGATGGGTGACGGAATCGCCATATGCAAGGTAAGGCACGGGGACTGGAACAACAGGGAATGGATTGCCTTATGACCTGTTAGGAACAGAAGTCCCCTGCAGAGAGAGATTGATCACCCAATCCACCCACTTGTGGAGACAAAATGCAGGCAGGGCTTGACAAACCATTGGTCTGACACAGTATGGCACTTCTTATGTTCCTATCTTTTCTTTTTATGCTCTTTAGTTCTGCAGCAAAAGAATCAGGAGGCAGAAAGAGGGGACCACATTGGGGTTAATTGCCCATATCGAAAAGCTCCACAGCCTGAAGGTGAGGTGGCAGGAGGACTCTGGCATGATCGTGGAGCCTCAGCACCAGTACCAGAAGAAGGGAGGGGAAAGGCAACACAGAAGCTCCGGCATGTAATCCCTTCCCACTCCTCCAGCCCTGATGTGGAATCCCCTGGGAGTCTGATGAGGACAAAGGCTATCAGGTGGAAGTGGAGAGGCCCACCTGGGTCTTTGTGGATTCCCTAAAGGTGCAAGTAGCCACCATGGAGAACCGACTGGTGGAAAGGTTCCAGGCGGTCAAGGTGTGGGAACAGAAAGTGGAGGCGTATGCACAGAACATCTCAAAGTACGTCTCCACTGAGATGGTGAACGTGAACTCTTCTGCCAGTCTGTCTCCAACTGGCAGGTGGCTGTGACAGGGGCCATTGACTATGCTGTCGAGCACGGCTATGAAATGCTGGTGGGTTTGATGCCCCATTCCCCTACCTCCCGTGCACCCCTTCTGCCTTTCCCCCAACTTTTAACATTCTGGCGGACTTGTAAAATCTGGTTGTTCGCCCAGGCCTTTTGGGAGTGGGGGAGGGGGGGTTAGGGTTTTTCACCCTACCCCTATTTATTTATTTATTTATTTGTCCTAACCCTGTTTTAAATTGTTTATATTATTATGATCTTTTTATATTTATATTATTGTATTTTTTTCCTCTTTAAAAATTGTTAGCTGCCCCGAGCTGTTTTTACAGGAGGAGCGGGGTATAAATTGATAAATAAATTTAAAAAATTAAAAATAAAACTTCCGGTGGGCAGGACCATAGACTGAATAAATAGATAATAAGTTTCCTTTCTAGTTTAAAATGTTTTGTTTTGTTTTATAATGTTGTTGTGGTTCTTGTTCTTGTTGTGGTTTATAAAAGATATATTTGTTGTTATTATTACGAGCTTTGTTTAAACTTTCCAATCTTTTATCCCTATGTGCAGATGTTCAGGCTGGCAGGGGGCAGAATCTCATACAGCTTGTTGGTCCCTACCAGCAGCACCTGGCACCACATGTAGCGTAGTTAAGGTTTTAACCCAAAGATGTGCCAGGCAGCAGCAGGGTCTCAACTTGCAGACAGTCTTCGAGGAGGGGCAGAGTTTTTGTCTCTGTGGGCGTGCCAGAGAGTAAGAGAGACAGGCTCCTTGGCAGTGGGCAGCAGGCAGCAGGAGCTGGTGGTTGGAAGGGCTTTTATTTCCATCAGCTTCAGCAGGCATGCACGGGTGGGTGAGGAAGAGTAGGCTGTTGGGGGGGCAGGCTGGCGTGTGGGCAATGGGCTTCTGGATGCAGTGGAATGGAATGCATCCCCCAGTGACTGGAATTATGGTCCCAGAATCTCATTGATGGTTCTTGGGATGGGCCGGCATGACTGATTCAGGTACAATGGAATGACAGCCTATGTGAGTTTAATGATAATATGCCCCTAGAATTAGCACATGGTTGGGCACATTTCATTCAATCAAGCGATAGGTGGTAGCAGCAGGTACAGGAATGCACACAGGCAGGAAGGCACAGAATCTCATACAGCTTGAGTTGTCGATCCCTACCAGAAGCACCTTACACCACATGTAGTGTAGGTAAGGTACATTGACCCCAAGATGTGGCAGCAGCAGGGTCTCAACTTTCAGACAGACCCCAGGAAGGGCAGGGCTTATGTCTGCATGGGTGTGCCAGAGAGAAAGATAGACAGGCGGTGGGTGCTGGTGGTTAGACATTTGATTGCTGGTTGCCAGGGTACAGAACCCTTTTCACAGAAAGCATATAGACATGGGGGGTGGGGGCCTTTTGCAGCAGCAAACATGGGTTACTGGGGCAGGCAGGCAGCATGGCATGAGTGGCATTCAGGCAGAAATTGAGATTGGCAACCTGGGCGGGCAGGCAGTCAGTCGCGGCAGCTTGGTATGAGGGGCAGGCAGGCTGAGGCAAGCTTTGAGCTTGACAATGGCAACATGGGTGGCAGGCAGGCAGGCACCATGGCATAAGCAGAAATCTGGCGGGCTTTGAGCTTGACTGCCTGGGTGGGCAGACAGACTACATAGCTGTGGGGTTTTTGGGGGTTGGGGGAGGACCCTCGGCGGGCTTGAGGATGGGACAACCAGAAGTAGGGAAGCACGCACTCTACCCAGGGGGGTGAAGCAGCAAGGCTATGTGTGGAAAACACGCCCTCAGGGTGGAATAGGGCTAGCAGGATGCGTAGTCCCCAGCCTGACTCATCACTGGGCATGTGGATAATCACATGCCTTAATTGCCGCTGGATCCACACACACAGTGGAAGGAGTGAGGGGGGACAGGGAGTGAGGTTTGTGGTAGGAATGGGTGAACAGATCGCAGTTCGTGTTCGGCCGTTCGGTTCGGCCGCGGTCGGTTCGTGTGTTCGTGTTCGGCGGTTCGGTTCGGCCGCGTTCGGTTCGTGTGTTTGTGTTCGGTCGTTCGGTCGTACCTCGCGTTTGTGTTCGCCTGTTCGGTTCGGTGGCGTTCGTGTTCGGCCGTTCGTGTTCGGTTGTTCGGGCAGGTCGTACGTTCGTGTTTGGATGTTCGGTTCGTTCACCATCGGGTTGTGCGTTCGTGTTTGGTCGTTCGGTGTTCGGGTGGTTCGCGCGTTCGCGTTCGGCCGGAAATATCGCGGGAAGCCGTAAAATCGGCGTCGAGCCGGAAATTCGTGTGCGTGTGCGTGAGTGAGGCGAGAGGGTGTGTGTTTGTTTCGGTGGCTGCTTGTGTAGTGTGTTTTGGTGATTGTT
>QEPC01003018.1:2349701-2363959 GCA_003113815.1 Sphenodon punctatus | reverse complement strand
TTAACAAAGGACTGGTAGTTAGGACTCAGTGCAGCAGCATCCTATCTTTGCATTCCCCAAGAGAAACCAGACACACACCCATTGTACCCTAAAGGACCGTCATTAGTCCTACCTCCCCTCACTGCGTCTTTTGTTTATAGTTTCCCCCTGTGTCAAAGATATCTTGTCCATCTTGTATAGCCCTTTTTGTCATGGAAGTAACCTCCCCTCATTAGCCCATTGTACACCCCCAAATGACCCTTCGTAGCCTCCCAAACTCCTTTGTCTGCACCCTTTACCTGCCCCTGGTTTTTCCCTCAACCTTTGAGAAATCTTGGGACCCAGATACGTGCAGGTCACACTCTGTGCGTGTCTGAGTTAAGATTTCTTCCAGACTCTGGTCTGCCCCTTCTTTCTTCCTCCATCCCCTGAACTCCGCTGGATCCGTGGGCCGCCTGTTCCGTCTCAACAGGCAAGGAAAGGTAACTGCAGGTCCAGACTTTCTCAGCCAACTGGGGAAGCCCTTTTTATCCCTGTCTCTTTCTCTCTCCCTGTTGCGTTCTCTTGCTCCCCCTCGCTGAGCCAACACTGGAACAGTCCCCCCTCTCTTCTCCTACAATCCCTGCAAACCGCTTGTGTTTTCCCCTTGTTAAATCCCACCAGCCAGAACGGGGCTGTGTTTCTCTGTGCTACCCATATATCAATAAACTTGTTATTATTGGACAACTGTCTCTTTCTCTTTCTATTTGGGGAGGGTACATAAACTGCCTGTAGCGCATACTGTCCTCAGATTGATCCCTTGATCATGAGGGGACCCCCTAATTTGGCTAACTCCCCTAAATTTAAAGATCGAGCAGATATTGAGGAACTGACCCCCCAATAATCTCACGTGGGAGGGGGTCTCGTGTTAACACACAAGGCTCTATTCTGTCCCCTCTCTTGTTCAAGATGTACATGCAACCACTCAGCGAGGTTTTGAGAAGGTATGTGGTGTGGTGTCACAGCTCTATCTCTCCTTTTCATCTGACCCAGACCCAGAAATCTCAGTGCTTACCCGATGTCTGGTGGTTGTGGAAGATTGGATGAGGGTGATCTATCTGAAACTAAATCCTGACAAGATGGAGGTGATGTTGGTGGGGAGGGTGGTGGGTGTGACATCCCTCATCATTGATTGGGTTCACCCCCCACTGGTCTCTCAGGTTTGGAGACTGGGGGTACTCCTCGATCTGCAGGTTCACCTGGATCTCCAGGTTGAGGCTGTGGTGAGGAGTGCTTTCTGCCAATTTCATCTGGTGCAAACAGCTTTGACCGTATGTCTTGGACTCCAACCTGGCCACTGTCATCCATGCTTTCATTAGGGATGTGCGAACACCAGGAGGTTTGGTGTTTGGCCCGTTTGGGGTTTGTTCCCCACCCGAAGTCATTCAGGTTCGGATTATTTGGCCCGAACCTGTTCAGTTTCACTGAACCTGTTTCGGGGGGCAGGGGGAACCCGGTTTTCCCTCCCCCCTCCAGGTTGTGAGAGTGGAAGGGGTGCTGGGGCTCACCTCCAACCCCCAACCTGCCCAGCCTGGAAAAAAATAATTTTAAAAAACCACAACCTCCCCCACCCCACCCCAGGGATCGACCTATCTGGTGGTGCAGGGTCTCCGGCCCTGGGTTTGGCAGCAGCAGCAGAAGCAGCAGCAACAGCGGGTCTGGCTCCGGCAGCACTCTGGAGTGCTTTAGGCCTCTTTTAGGCCTTATGGGAACTGAAGGTGGGACTGGAAGCCCTCCTTCAGTTCCCAGAAGACCTAGAAGGGGCCTGAAGCACTCTGGAGCGCTGCCGGAGCCAGACCCACTGCTGCTGTTGCCGCCGGACCCAGAGGTCGATCCCTGGAGTGGGGTTTTTTTTGTTGTTTTTTTTTTCATCAGGCTGGGCGGGGGTAGGTGAGCCCCAGTGCCTCTTCCTCTCACGCAGCCTGGAGCGGGGAGGGGAAAATGGGCTCCCCCCTGTCCCTCGCCCCCCACCTGAATGGGTTCGAAACTCAAACTTTGTTCAGCTGGTTTGGGTGGGGAGCAGTTTGGATTCGGGGTGTTTGCAAATGACTCAAACACCCTGAGTTCGGGCCAAACCCCGAAACCCTGAACTCTGTTCGCACATCCCTAGCCTTCATCACCTCAAGACTAGACTATTGTAATGTGCTCTACATGGGGCTACCTTTGATGACAGTCTAGAAACTTCAGATAGTGCAGAATGGGTGGGCCCATCTCCTGATCAAGATGGGTTGCTGTGAGCACATTACACCAGTGCTCTGAGCTCTGCACTGGCTACCAATAGTCTTTGAGACCTGATTCAAAGTGTTGGTGCTTACCTATAAAGCCCTATACAGTCTGGGTCCCTACTATCTGTGAGACCGCCTCACTCTCCATGCCCTGGATTGACCCCTGTGGTCTGCCGGGAACGCCCTTCTTGATGTCCACCAGATGGTATGGTGGGCTACAAATGGAGAGGACATTCTTGATGGTGGCGCCTAGGCTGTGGAACTCCCTTCTGGTGGAGGGCTGGATGGCCCTGGACCATGCCTCATTTTGACGATGTTGCCTCATTTTATTTTTTTCCCTATGCTTCCCTTTTATGTATATGTTTAACTTTTTAACTTTTGTAAGCCGCCTCGAGTTTCCTAGGCAGGAGAGGTAGGGTATAAATAATGAAAATAAAGAAATAAATAAAATAGTTACTGCCATCCTCGACTACTTAGAAATACTCATGCATAATTACTGCCTTACTTGTTTCATCCCTAGTGCAGACCAAAAGAGATAGCACTATAATCATACTGTTTCAGACCCTCCATAACAGCATAAATTTGGTTCAAAAAGTTGTGGTTGATGCAAATCCAGTCCTTTGGTTAAAAGTCTTCCATGTCACAGAGTTGGTAGACAAATGTGTAGCTGATCTGGCTATGGCCCTTTCTACAGGAGAAATGGAAAATGTTGACGCATAGGGATGGTGTAAGAGTAGCCTTGGAACCTGTGTCCATCAAAATGAGCAAGACTGTCAGCTCTGAAAGATCCAACGTGAAATAAATCAATTGGGGATTGAACAGTATCCAAATGATCTTTGTTCAGCTACCTGTTATCTTTTCATGGGATTAATTTGTTTTGTTCAGATTCTCATTTTTTCTGGCTGATGAGATGCTACTAATTGCCATTGTGGGTGCTTTCAGATAGATGTGGCGCCTAGCCACCCCAGGAGCTGCTCCGCGGGTTTACCTATGTGTCCACCCTCTTCCAGCTCTGCCTGCATCTGCTTTTGACAGACCGGCAGTTCTTCCTGGGCCACAGTCTGCCCATGTGGTGCCCATCCCCACACGATAGAGTTGTGGCCACTCAGCTGATGCTCTAGGCTGGCAGCAGAAAATCTATGGTACCGACTGGGGCAACGGCTGGCTGAGTTTGCAGCTGCAGCGAGGGTCTGATCAAAAGATGGACAGAAGCTCCACTTCCAGCCAGTACTCCAGGTTTGGCCAACCCACTCTGCATGGTACAATCCAGGATGACCGAGAGCTTTGTTTGCACATGGGGTGTGTGTGTATGTGTGTGTGTGTGTGTGTCACCTTTAGACAGACTGACCAATTCAGGGGTGAAATGAGCTGGTGTGGGTAGAAATGGGCTGCTGTACATCTAAAAGCAGACATTGAGGTGGTCCATCTGTTTTTGACACCATGGCAGGTTTTGCATCCTATTTAAGCATTTTTTTTTAAGGGGAGGGCTCATTTTAATAAACAAAACTTCCATTCACTTATCCTTACACCAAAATGCATGTTCAAATTGAACCACTCCCCTGCGCAAGGAAGGTTTCAGGACACTGCAAGTTAAAATAGTGACTGAGATTAATGTAAATGACAGGCACACATGTAGTTCCATTGCTATAACAGAAACACTAAGAGTAAGACTACTGCTAAAGATTCTCATGTATGTGTCATTTTCTTTCATGCTAGAAGGGGCATCAGCAGCAGCTGCTGCATATTAATGAGAGAATCAAAGTAAATGACATTACTGAGACAGAAACATTTATGACTCCATCCCATAAAGGATGCCATAGAGTTAAAAGGATATATTTTACTGGATAAGTAGGAAAGGGTTAGGAACTCTAAATTGATTGCACAGAGGAAATTGCATCTGTTAAGTTCACCGTTTACAGAGTATAATGCTGAAAAGCCTAGTTTAAATCCCATTAAAGTTGTAGCACAAACTGACAGAATCTAAAAATTCAAAGCTAAGGTCATCACTCTGTCCTTAACTGAAGCTACTTTGATCAAAAGCAAATTGCAGGAGTGTCATGACCTTAAAGTGCTGCCATTTAATTTAAGTGCATTTCAGGAGTTAGTATAATTCACCATACTGTACATGAGCAATTGTGCACCGACTCTACTTTAAAAGCTAAACCATTTAAAGTGAAAATGGTGAAGAGATTAGGTCAGGCAGAAGGAATACTGTCAGAATACCAGGGTCTGATGCACAACACATGCACATTTTTCATTGATGTAGAGCTACAAGCTTTTGTGGAGTTACTCCAGATTTCACCATTATAAATTAAAAAAACAAAACAAAACTAGAACGATAGAATTTCAGCACTGCTTATTAATCTCAAACAGCAGAGATGAGGTGACCTCATTATTAAACAGTAAACAATAACAACAACAATAATTATTACTATCCTACACATCCCGCCTCTGGCAGCTCTGCGTGGCAAACAACGTATATAAAATACAATACCATAAAATCAATATAAACAACATCTATATAAAATATATACAAATTAATATGAACAAAATCCTACAACTGGGAAAATAAAAACCCACCCTTCCCTACCCCTCTCCCTTGCCAAATACCTGATGGAACAAGAGAGCTCTAAGAGAGCTTTGTGCTTTATCAACCTTAATCACTCTTCAAATGTGCCACTAAATTTCCCTCCCTCATCTTGAATCCTGCCATGCATTGCCGTCTACAAGATGCTAACCATCACATGACTGTCAGTGATATGCTTTCAATGAAAGCAGGACAGTGTTCGGCAGGTATTTTCTCCTTGCCTTTCTAACCATTGAAACAAGGGATAAAACTCGTTCTCGCGGTTCTCAAAAATCTCATTGAGAATCTGATTCTAAATCCATTCTCGTGAGTCAAAAAAACTCTCTGCACAGGTACAAAATGGCTGACATGGCCAATCTGCTCCCTAGTGGCCATTTGCTCATGCGCAGACCATTTGGAGGTTTTCAAGAATCTCAAAAAATGCTCTGCACATCTGCAAAATGTCCACCAGGGGCCATTCATGTGAAGAAAGGCCACGGTGACCATTTTGCAAAGTGTTTTGGTTGGTTTTTTTTTTATAATCTTGCAATACTCTTGAAAAACATAGTGAAACCATAGTGAGATTCTCACAAGATTTTTTCCTATCTTAGTTTCACCCCATGTTGAAACTTTTTTCAGTGTGTGAAAGCTATAATGGAAACTGAGAGAGGCGTTTTCCATGTCCCTGGTGCCCCAGATATTATCAACAATGTACAGGAGGAGCTTAAGATTCTTCATACATTATGAGTAAACCATACAAGCAACTTAGCTCCATTGTTAACCCTCCGTTTTCAGGTTGACAGATGTGGGTGCTTAACAGTGTGCTTGCAAAGGATCTTGGGAGTTAATTACTTTACTCAAGCATTAAAAATGCGAGGGAAGTAGTTTAACCCTGGAGAAAAGTCTAGTTTGAATGCAGCCATACAGCTATGCCGTGATGATCTCTGACACTCTCTCTCTCTCACACACACACACGTATGGGATGATGACCTCTCACGCTTCCTCTTGGGGTTGGTGGGGGCTCATCTTCTCTCTGCTGACCACAGGGAGCTAAGACATTGACAGCTCTCCCCTTTAAAGGTCCTTTACTAAGCTTCCATTATGCACTATTGACAGCACTATGGTTCATCCCTTGGTGGAGCTTATCATCTAGCCAATCAGAATTCAGGTTTGCTTGGTCTTTTCCCATCGCTCATCCAGCCTGAAAGAGAATAGAAGAAGGAGATGCCATGGTTAAACTCAAATTTCAGCTTCAGAAGCTTCGGCCGAGCTGATTGTTTGTGGAAGGGAGCCGTTAGTAGTGCGTTGGCTGATAAAACAAAAAGGACCAATTCATTTTTTTTCTACTGTCCCACAAAACGTAGAGCCTCCGCTATAGTAGAAAATGGGCATGTTGTGTACATTAACTATTGCATTTCATCTGTTTAACAGAATGCTGTTCAACTAGTTGTTTTCAGAAATACAAAGGTAGCTGAGCCTATCATTTATCATATATGTCTTGGCCCCTCATACCTTAGGGACCGCCTCACTTTTCGCGCTCCAGGACGGCTCCTGCGGTCTGCCAGGGGTGCCCTCTTAGCGGTCCCCCGTGTTAAGCGGGGGGCCACGATGGAGAGGGCATTCTCGGTGGTGGGGCCGCGGCTGTGGAACTCCCTTCCGGAGGAAGCTCGCCTGGCCCCAAGCCTTTTAACGTTTCGGCGGAACTGTAAGACCTGGCTGTTTGCCCAGGCCTTTGGGGGAGGGTAGGGAGGGTTTCTTTTAATCCCCTACCCTTTTTTTTGTCTAAGCCCTGTTTAATAATTATATGGAATATATGTTGGTTTTATTGAATTTTAATGTATTTTATTGTTTTAATTATTTTATGTTGTGAGCCGCCCCGGGCTGCTTTGCAGGAGGGGCGGGATATAAATGTGCTGAAATAAATAAAAAAAAATAATAATATGCAGGGTTGCAAATTGTCAGTAAAAAAAACCTGTTGCTTTTGCTGAACATTGTAGTTAACAACAACAATCATTGCTTGCCAGTAAAAACGTCATGATTGCCAATAAACAAAGAAAAAAATTACAGTGTTGTCAGTAAAAAAAAGTGCTGCGCGTATTAAAGATGTCAAGATTGGCAGTATTTATCTATTTTTTAAAATACTAGTTGCGGTATAGGCCTGGATTCTGAGTTTACTTCCAGGATGTAATGATGCTCTGAAGGGCCAAGGGCCAAGTCAGAAAAAGAGGAGGGCAGAAGGACTTTTCTATCCCATCCCTTTTGGAGCATAGGGTGTTAACAGACATACGGCAGGCCTGGTTCGGCCCACTTTTGCCCAGCTGGGCTAGTGTAATGACATTGTGTTTTTTCCGGGCCTGCCAGATGTGGGCCCAGTTCAAACTCCAGTAGGGGTTGCGGCTAAGACGGAAATGTGGACTTGAAATGAAGAGGGCCCCACGGTCCGGTCCTAGCAGCTTCCCAGCTGGGCCAGGACAAGTAGAACTAGGTGGGAATATTTGTTCCGAGCTCCATCCTAGTCCAGCAAGGGGGGTTGCCATGTTGACCAAGCAGGGCTACCTGTTATTAGCAGCCGTGGTTGCCTGTCATGGGGGGGAGGGACAGGGCAATGTTGGCAGCATGGGGGCGTTGCCAAGCGACCACATGTTGCTCCCTTTCCCTCCTCCCTGGCCAGGTCTGACCATGATGATGTGTGTTCCTGTGGCCAGAGCTAACCTGGTCAGGGGTATCCCTTCCTAATAAATCCTCTGTTAAACTTCTGTTAAACTAAATTTCTTCAGCCACTAAAAAACCCCTGTAATTTACAGTCTTCTGCATTTTTTAAACTTCCATTTCCAAGTTTCTTCTTCTGTTTATATTGCTGTATACCTTACTGGTAGATGTTTCCTTACCTCTGTCTCCCTGTCTGACTCTCACAGCCCATCATATGTAGATTCTACTTTGTGTCACTTGTTCCCATTTGTTCCCACTTGTTCTTATGCAATTTCATTTCACCTAGTTGTTCCCTCTTGTCCTCTCCCATGTCGCCCTCCCTTAATATTCTTAACAGCTCTGTCTTTATAGCTATGATTTTGTCTGGCACTATTTATCCCCCACCAGTCACCTTATATTATCTAATCCCATTTTTTCCTGCCTCCTCATATACCTAGTTCTTTCATATTCTATACTATTATTCCTAACTCTGTGTCTCCCTCTCTGCCACTCTTAAGCCATTTTCACACAAGACACTCTCCATCCACTACCCACCCACCTCCCACCCACTATGCATGTTAGGGATGGGTGAACAGAACGCCGTTTGGATGTTTGGTCACTCGGTTTGAACCTGAGTTCAGGTTCAGCTGTTTGGTTCGGCGGAGTTTGGTTCGGCCGAAGTCGGCCGAACATTAAAAAAAGTGCTATTGGTACCGAAACTGAATTTTTTTCAGTATCGGTATTTTTGGCCCTGAAACCACCCCTGGTGTCCACCCCTGGTGCCAGGAAGTCTTCTTCTCAGCTGCCTCCCCCTTCCAGTCACATTTTTCCCACCCCTGAACTCATCTGAACTCATCCTAACTTTTCCGAACTGTTTGGAAGTTCGAGCGTTCAGTTCGGAAGTTCGGTTCGGTCATCCGAACAGGCCGAGTTTGGGCCAACCTCCGAACTTCTGAAACATGTTCGCCCATCCCTAATACATGTTGCAGGCCTGCAGTGTTGCCCTATGGGTGCCCTGTAACATGTATAGAGGGTGGGAGGCGAGTGGTAGTGTACGAGGAGTGTCTTGTGTGAAAATACCCTTAGACCCGGTCATATGTAGATTTTACATTCCCAGATCCTTTCTTATGAGATTTCACTTCACCTTGGCTGTTCTCCTTTATCCCACATCTATGTCTGTCTTTTTTTATGCTCTTTTTTTAAAAAATAAAATAAAATCTGGTACTCTTCTCCATATCAAATAACACCCCCTCCACTAGTCACCTTGTCTTATCTAACCCCAATCTTGCCTGCCTCTTTATATTCTGCCGTGTATTTTCTCCGTTTATATATGTTTGACTGGCTATGCTAAATGCCTGAGGAAGGGCCTTGTGTGGCCCCAAATCTTGTTTATTTCCACCAACAGCAGATAGTCCAATAAAAGATATCATTCCAACCACTTTACTTCTCTCTGTGTCACTTGGGACCAACACAACAACCACACAATCTCTCTGAGACATCACAATACTCTGAAGGAGAGGCGACACCCATAAAAGGGTGAGAGAACCTCTTCATCCCTTTTCTTTCCTGATGTAGCCCCACATCTTGCCCCAGTGCCCCTGATAACAGGGAAATATAGGGTGGACATAGAAAACCCAGGATCTCTGGGTCCATCTCAGATGGGTGCAATTCTATCCGCATTTAGCCCCATTGACTTTTATAAATGAAGGTGCTACTCCAGCTAAGAGGATCACAAACTGAGATGGTGCACTTCATCTGCCAAAGGAATTGTGGGAGTAGATGGTCATTTGCATACAAGCTTATCACCCCAAATAAGGAGATGTGGGGTAGTGCAAAGCATCCCATCTCCTCACCCCACATTCCAAAGATCTTGGGAGAGGCACTAGAAGGGACAGTGGATTGCTCTAGAGCAAGCACACCATTGCAGGGTGAAAGATACAACTTCCTCACTTTTTCACTTCATAGTAATGTGCTTGACTCTGGACATCTGCTACTCATAATAGCAACTCACCCTCTAACATATGGAATGAGGGATAAGAAATAGGGGGCAGTTTTACACTTCTTGTTAGTGTGAAATCCAGGACTGAAATGCAAGTTCGCAAAAGCAAGTATTCTCATAGAAATCCCGTTTTTTGGTTCATACCAGGATAATCCAAGAAGTGAGATTGATTTACTTAGTTAGAGGCAAGAAAAAAATATATCATTGTGCATCCGCAAATGTCCTCTGCCCTTAACCAAAATGGCAGAAATAGAGTTGCTGCCATTTTGGGTAAGGGCAGTGACCTTTTTCTGCGTATGCAAATCCCACTGCCCTTTACCAAAATGATGGCAATAGCATCACCACCATTTTGGTTAAGGGCAGTTGCGATTTTGTGCATGTGCAGTGATTTTTGTTTGTTTGTTTGTTTCTCGGCAAGAACTCAGGCTGGGACCAATGAGATCTCATTATCAGTACTCGAGTTTGCGAGTATTACTCTCAAGAATCAAAATCTCTTTAGCCCCTGTGTCCATTTATTCCTCCTTTCATGGTATCACCTCATAAAGTCTCGAAGAATTTAAATTAACTAATGAAAACAAAACAAAACACCACAACTGTTAGGAGTTGAAGGTTATTCTGTAGTCGTTCAAAAGTTAACCTCCTATAGATTACCAATCAGGACTCCAATTAAGGAAATGATAGATGTGAGGATAGAGCATCCTTAGAGATTTAGAAGGACCTGAGCCAGGGTACAAAGTGCCAAGTTGTCTGTGGTAAGAAAAGGGGAGGCAATTTCAAGAACCAGAATTCTCTTCAGGATGGCCTGATATATAAAAATTGATTGTTTTCATGACTTGTTTTCTGCATGGTCTTTGGTTTTGTTTCCTGATAAACTGCTATATCTTTGCATGAGATTAATTCTGGCAATCAATTGTATGGAAAGAGCATAAGTATAATTCTTGGGGCTAAAAGGTGCCTCCCCCCATAAAAAAATGCAAGCTGGAGCGTACAGACCCATCTCTCTTTACTAGAGCTGAAATGAGTAGTAGGCCTGAAATGAGAAATCTCAGTGAGTGCTCCTTCCATTGGCATCAAGAATTCGCTAAGATTTGCGTGATATAGAAACTTACTGACTTTCCTGCTGTTTTTGCCATTTCCCGTTATTTTTCTCAAGTTGATCAGGGCTGCTATAGACCAATATCAACCCCATGTTTGCCCCATACACACCACCGGGGCTGCGGAGATGAAACTTTGCCTACTAAGCACTGGGGAGTTGCTGGAAATTACCATAAAAGTGCTGTAGAACTGCCATAAACTGTCATAAAATACCTGGAAAGTAATAAAAACGTCCCAGAAAGTGACAAAAAGTCCCAGAAAGTGACAAAAATAACAGAAAAAAAATGGCAGAAGCATGGGATCACCAAAAATTACCAAAGTACTGATGTACAATTGCAAGCACTCCTGAAAGGCTGGTGTTTCACTTCAGAATCGGAACATTTTTCCTCTTGTCTCAGCCCTAATGAGTAGCAGAATAAATGTTTGTAAAAAAAAATTGAGGTAGACTGTATTCGACCAAAACAACATTCATCACAATTTTAAAGAACTGTGGGTTGGGGGTTTTTTTGTACAATTTTGGTTATTTTGTTCATCTTCCTTAATTTCTGGTTTCATTTGTTCATCTTTTTGGTTCTGTCCATCACAGCAACAATGATAATGGGTGAAACCAGATGAGCAAATTTCTGAAATGAATGGATCGCATAAAATGAATGAACACCATGAAAAGATAAAAATGAGTAATTGAGTGAAATTCTGCTGGATGCCATTCTCTAGCCAATTTGTGCATTTCATCTTAGATTGATCAGATTCAGTGGGTTTGCTTGTTTCAGTGGCTACTCATTTCAGCTCTTCTCTTCACTAGCCTTATTTATTCATTTATTTATTTATACTCCACTCCTCCTGCCAAAGTAGCTCGGGGCAACTAACAATTTTTTTAAAAAATAATAAAAAACACAATTATATAAATACAACATATAAAATATGTATAAAACTCATACAAATATAAAACAATATAGAAGAGGTCACAGAAAAGAATACACAAAAACCCTACCACCCTAATCCACAACCCCCACCCTTCACCCATATCCCTCACCAAAAGCCTGGTGGAATAGCAAGGTCTTGCATTGTCATTGGAAAGAGGAGATGTCTGGGGCCACCTGGGCCTCTGCTGGGAGGGAATTCCACAGCCTACGTGTGGCCACCCAGAACACCTTCTCCATTGTCACCTCCTGAGATACCTGGGGCACTTTGAGATGGGAGGTCCCAGCCGACTGCAGGGGTTGATCAAGAGCCCAGGAATTGATGTGGTCCCATTGGTGGGTAGGGCCTAAGCTGTATAGGACTTTATAGGTAAGCACCAACACCTAGAATTGGACCCAAAAGACTATAGGCAGCAAGTGCAGAGAACAGAGCACCAGTGTAATGTGCTCGTGGTGGCCCGTTCCTGTAAGGAGGCGGATCACCACATTCTGAACCAGCTGCAGTCTCCGAACCATCACCAAGGGTAGCCCCACGTAGAGTGTGTTACAATACTCTAGTCTAGAGGTGATGAAGACATGGATGCTTGTGGCCAAGTCAGAGTTCAATACATACAGCCGAAGTAGTCACACCAGATGTAACTGGTGGAATGCACTCCTCACCACAGCCCCGAGCCAGACATCCAGGCAGAGCACTCCCAGACTCTGAACCTGAGTGACCAGCGGGGGGCGAACCCCATTAATAATAATAATGCCCACCTCTACCCACCAACATCACTTCTGTCTTGTCAGGATTCAGCTTCATTGGCTCACTCTCATCCAGTCCCCCACAGCTGCCAAACACCGAGTAAGCACCGAGACTGCCAGGTCTAGGTCAGATGAAAAAGAGAGGTAGAGTTGGGTGCCATTGGCATATTGATGACACTGAATGTCAAACCCTCTCACAACCTGGCCAAATGGATGCATATACACATTGAACAGGAGAGGGGACAGACTAGAACCTTGTGGGACTCCATACGAGAGGTCCCGCGGAGATGACAAACAATCCCCAAGCACCACCCTCTGAGTTTTCCCAGCCAGGAAGAAGTGGAACCATTCAAGATCAATCCCGCCCACTTCATCTCAGTCCCACAAGTGACTCACCAACATCTCGCGGTCAACAGTATCAAAGGCAGTCAATAGATTTAACAGAATCAGCAGGGTTGACAGACACTGATCAAATGCATGGTGAAGGTCATTGACCAAATCCACAAGTGCAGTCTTAGTGCCATTATAGCCTGTATGAAAGTGAAACTGTGAGGGATCTAGAAAACTGATGTAGTCCAGATGCTCCTGAAGCTGCTGTGTCACTTCCTATTCAATAACCTTCCCTAAAAAGGGAAGGTTAGAGACTGGCCAATAACTGGCAAGGGAGTCAATGTGAAGTGATGATTTCTTGAGCAGAGGTCGCACCACCACCTCTTTGAGGCAGCTCAGCAGTCTACTCTCCCTAAAGGAGGCACTGACCACCTCAGTTAGCAACGGCTCCAATACCTCCCAGCTGGCCGTAACCAGCCAGGGTGGGCATGGATCCACTTCACAAAAGGTGGCTCTGACCACCCCAAGAACATCCCCTGCATCAGTGGGCAACACCCACTGAAACTGATCCTATGAAACTGAATAAGACAGGACCTCCATAACTTCTGGTTCTCCTGTCATAATAAGCAGGGTGTCGAAATCATCATGGATATGAGCAATTTTGTCCACAAAGTAATCAAAAAACTTGTCACAGTGGGCATTGGATGATTCCAATTCCAGGCAGAGGGAGGTTGGACTGAGCAGTCCCCTCACCACCTGGAAAAGCTCTGCTGGATGAGACTTCACAGATTCTATGAGGGCAGTGAAGAACTCATTCTTCACTGTCTGCACAGTCATGACATAGGCTCTTAAACTAGCTCTATGTTGCAATCTGCAGCTTCAGCATGCGAATGACACCACCATCGCTCTAACCACCGCCCTTCCAGCTTCATCTGTTGGAGACCCTCTGTAAGCCATGGTGGCCTACAGTGCTGACATGTAGGGTGTAGAGGTCTAGGAACCATCCAGTTGATGGCCTCAGCTAACAAAGTTTTCCAAAGAGCAGCAAGGTCATTCAGCGATCAGTCATCAAAACCAGAAGGCAACTTCCCTAGGGCATTCCACAACCTTCCATTAGCCTCTGGGGTGAACCAAATAAACTTGTTCCACACCTCTCCAGGGGCAGACAAGTTCTGGGAGGCAGGCCTGCAGGAGGTAATGATCCATCAGTGACAATGGCACTGCTGACACCTCCCCACACCTTCACCGCCTCAAGGCCACTGCTAAAAAACCTTATGCTTCAGCATTTGTCACTTCTACTGCATGAAAGGCCACAGCCAGATGAGCTACTCTTTCAGGCATGGCTCACCTTCCAGGGCGTTCGGGGCGCTGACCCCCCAAGCGCCCCGACAGGCGCCAGGCCCCAGCTCAAAGTAAAAAACAAAACAAAAAACCTCCAGCCGCTTCCCCGCCACTGGCAGCAGCCTCTGCCTTGCCTTTGCTTCAGAGCGGAGGCTGCTGCAGCACTGTGGTCTATTTCATGTCAGTGTCACTGAAACTGACCACAGCGCCGCTGCAGCAGCCTCCGCTCTGATTGCAAAGGCAAGGCAGAGGCTGCTGCGGCTTGACTTCTCTTCTGGGACCCACCCCAGAGGAGTGGGTCCCAGAAGGCTCAAAAATCAGCCGCCCAAAGC
>QEPC01003018.1:2271065-2336715 GCA_003113815.1 Sphenodon punctatus | reverse complement strand
GTTCCCTCTCCTGGGCCTCCTGCCTGGTCTGGGGCAGCCCCACGAGGGGCTGCATGTCTGTCTGGGCTGGGGTTGGTGGGCGGGCCCTCAGCATGGCCTCGCAGGCCGCCGGGCGGGCCACTAGTTCTGCCCTGGTCGGGGCACCCTCCGGTACCCCCCCGGCCTCCCCCCCCCGAGTTGGAACCGGTATGTGTCTCTGTCCGGCTCCTCTTCTGGGCCGTCGCGCCCTTCTTTTTTGTGCGGCCCATCTTATCTGTTACTTGGGGGGAGCGCAGCAGCAAACACTCCTTGCTGCTGCGTTGCTCCAAGCCCGAAGTCGAATGCCGTCTCCACGCGGCTAGAGCGGCTCCGCCCCTCCTAAAAGGGGAGGACCCGTTCACTCCCCTTTCGGCGCGGCCTCTCCTTTCGCGCCGAACTGTTCGGTTGCCCCGGCAACCTCCACCCGGGTTACTTCCTTGCAAGCTGCAATTGCAGCTCTTCAGGTCTCCTCCTTCTGGATCCCACGACGGGGGGGCGTGGCAATTGCGCCGTCGCCTCTATTTTCGGCGAAGGGGACTTCTCAGTCCCATAGCTCCAGTCTCTCCCTGATCTGCAGCCCTGTTCTGAGGCACACAGAGGCATTTTATCCCCTTTGGCTGGCTAAGCCAAGCCCACTGGGTGTGCCCTGAGGCCCAATTCCTGGCTCTTTAAAGGGCCAATGTCCCATTTAGCCTCTGTTCTGCTACAAATATACTCACTCCTTCAACATTCCCTCATAGGACTTGGTTTCCAGACCCCTGATCATCTTTGTTGCCCTCCTCTGAACCCATTTCAATTTGTTGATGTCCTCCTTAAAGTGCAGTTCCCAGAATTGGTCACAATACTCCAGATGAGGTCTGCTCAGTGCAAAATAGAGTGGAACTATTACTTCTCATGACTTGGAAACAATGGTTCTGTTAATGCAGCTTAAAGCTGCATTGGCCTTTTTTTGCACCTGCATCACATTGCTAACTCATATTCAGTTTGCTATCATCTGCAATCTCCAGATCCTTTTCACATATATTGCTGCCAAGCCACTTATTCCCCATCCCTGTATTTGTAAATTAGATGTTTCTTAACTAAATGCAAACAAACTTTCTTAGTTTCAGCCTAGTTTTCCAGCTTATCAAGATCATTTTGAAATTTGTTTCTGTTTTCTAAGGTGTTAGTTCTCCCTCCCAGTTTTGTGTTATTCGCAGATTTAATAAGATTTCCCTCTACTCCCTCATCCAATACATTAATAAAGATGTTGAATAGTATCAGGGCCAGGACAGTGCCCTGTGGCACCGTTCTTGACACCTGCCTCCAGATTGATGAGGAGTCATTGATGAGCACTGTTTCAATATGACTCTTTAACCAGCTGTAAATCCAACTAAAAGTATTATCATCTAGCCCATATTTTACCAGCTTGTCAACAAGGATATCAAGGGGAACTTTGTTGAATGCTTTGCTGAAATCAAGATATATTACATCCATGGCATTCCAATGAGCCACTAAACTAGTAACTCGATCACAAAAGGAGATAAGATTTGTCTGGCATGACTTATTCTTGACAAATGCATGCTGGCTTCTAGTAGTCACTGCATTGTTTTCTAGATGCTTACAGATTGACTACTTTATAATCTGTTTTAGTATCTTTCCACATCAGTGTCAGGCTGACTGGTCTATAGTTTCCCGGATCTTCCTTCCCTCCCTTTTTGAAGATAGGGAAACATTTGCCCATCTCCAGTCTTCCAACACTTCACCTGTTCTCCAAGAGTTCTTAAAGATGATAGACAGAGGTTTGGAGAATACATCAAAAAGTTCCTTCAGTATCCTAGGATGTAATTCATACAGCCCTGAAGACTTGAACTCATTTAGAGTAGCTAGGTATTCTCTAAGCAACACTTTATCTATCTTGAGCTGCAATTCTTTCCCCTCACCATTCATGTTACTTCTTGGAAGTTGGACACAGTTTTCCTTTTGGGAGAAGATAGAAGCAAAATAGGTGTTTTTAAAAAAAAAAGAAATAGGAGTTGAGGAGTTAGACCTTCTCTTTGTCACCTGTTAACATTTCACCAGCTTCACCAAGCGGTGGACCTTTTTCTTCCTCTTACTTCTAATATACCTGGGAGGGGGGGGGGCAACCTTTAGGTTGTTCTTAGCACCCTTCACTCATTCTGTGCTTTTGCCTTCTGGATACCGTCCCTACATGTCTTGCCTACTTGTCTATAAACATCCTTTGTGACTTGTCCCATCTTCCATTTCTTATATGTGTCCTTTTTAATTCTCAGTTCATCAAAAAAGCTCTTTGTGCAGTCACATTGGTTTCTTTAGATGTCTCCCATTTTTCTTTCTCATTGGAATTGTTTATGATTGTGCAGTATCTCATTTTTTGGAAACTCCTACCCATTTGCTTGGTCCAAGTGGATGTAATGGCTTGAATTCAACAAATTATTTGTTCAAGTAATTCATTTTCAGCTCTGCTTTTGCTTGCATGTTGTTCAGTGTATTACAGAAATGTTCAGTGATGCCTAGAGTCAAATTATCACTGAGTCACATTAAGGCACTGGGCAGGAAATTCAGGTGGTATGATGTTTTACCTCTGTGGTGAAAGATATAAGGCCATACAAAAATCTCGACCTCACTCTACTTGTCAATACTTAATGACTATTAAAGATCATCCCCCACACATTGGTGTATATAAACCCAGATGAAGAAGAAGCTTGTAGTTTTAATCTTAGCAGACTGCAAAAATGTCACGCAGTTCTGTCCCCTCATGATAAAATGTCACTTTGTTCATGTCTGCAAGCTGTTTGGCTTTAGAGATTCTGTACAATATGCTACCAAGGCCCAGGTAGAATGAATTTTGAAATATAAATTAAAATCTCTGGTTAGGAAACTGATAATTCCCTTTTCTTTTCTTATGATTAAATGGTGTCCAAAAGTCCAATTTTGTAGAGTGCCCACACATTTTAATCTGGATTTGTATAAATCAAGTGCCACTATATTTAGGTGAACTTCCATCAAGTAAAGATGGAAAAATATTAATATCAGTTCATGAGATGACATATGGAGGCCCATCCAATGATAATTTAAGATTATATTGATCAGAGTTAATAGCCTTAATACTGAAAAGCATGGCTAATAACAATTCACAATTCAAGGTTCTGTTTTTGACCTATAGAGCCCTAAATGTCTTGGACACCAGGTATCTGAAAGACTGCTTCTTCCCTTACATTCAGTCATGGCCACTGAGGTTAGCCAAAGTGCTCTCTTTTGGGTACCATCTGTCCATGAATCTTTCACAAGAAGGGCACTCAGAGAGGCGTTATCGGTGGCTGTCCCACAATTATGGAACTCCCTCCCCTTGGAGATCCACTTAAGTCCAAACCTGCTCATTTTCTGGAAGAGACATAAAACCTTTTTGTTTGGTCAGACATTTGACAGCCAGGGATAGGATTGAGTGGGATTAGGTGGAAGTGTTAGGGAAAAGGTCCAGGGGGGAGGGGGTAGTATTTTATAGCCCTGAGAAGAACAGGGAAAAATTGGAATTAATTCATTTTAATTCATTTTAATTCATTCATTAGAATTAATTAATTAAATATCTCTAATTAAGTAAAGATACTGGAAAGAAGTAACTTACAAGGACCCATGAATGGTAAGATTTCATTAACACAAAATTATTAAATTAATAGTTATTGAAGAAAGTTGGTTAGCTACGAGAAAATGCCCAAGCACAATTCAGTATTGAGTGCAAAGGAGAGAGATTGGAAAGTGCATTGAGGTGCCCATCTATAAAATGTCTGAATTTTCTTAATATGGAATGTTTCCCACTCTAGAGAACCTTCTGAACAGCAATGCCTGGGATAGCGGGCAGGACAGCACTGCTATTATAGATGAAAGATGAATGCTGATTCACCATTCATCATAAGAAACCAGCTCGCAAATCAAGAAATTGATCCCAAAGGTCATATGACTGCTTTGACTTTGGAACGTTTACATTTCATAATTGGTCACTAACTTTACCAGACAAAATTTATCATGTTCACTGGGCAGTCAAACAATCAATGAAAGATTATGGAACAAAAGTGCAGACTGTAGAAATAAAAAAAAGAAAAAGAAAGTTTGATTTTCCTGCCTTAGAAGCCTGGACTTCTAATTTTATCAAAGATTGTGTCTTTGATATTATGAACCTACCTGAATTCCTAATACCTTCCTAATCCTGGATTTCAGAACCACCTCCATATAAATCTCAGCAACAGAAATAGTAGTTGGGCTACATGGACAGTCATATTCCATCTTTATTTGGGCCCCACAGAACTTATCTCGAAAAGGAGATTCAGACTACGGTTCTTTTGCAGTGTAGGTATGTTACGAAGATGGGGCTAGAACTTTTAGGATCCTGAGCTTTGACAGAGAACACCAATGTAGGCAGCTCTGGCCTACAGAGAATCTTCTAGGACAGAAGTCCCCATGGTTTAGTTTGGGGCCCAAGGTGGGATCATAATTCTGATAGATTTTTCATATAATTTTCATGTCTTTGTTGTTATCTGGAGGTTGCAAAACTATACTAAGGTGTCAAAATGAGATCACAGGTTTAAATACTTGGGAACTGATGCACTAGGCGTTTCAGGAGAGAGGCAGACTTTGAGACCTGTTCTGCTAATTTTGGGTAAATGAAGCTACTGAGTAGGAGTTTTCTGCAGGGAGTCTCCATGGATAAGTATGAGCAGGGATATAGCTAGAGTGGACTAGGCCCTAGTGCATAAGATGGAATGTGCTCCTCCTCACTGCATGAGTGTGGCATGCCTGGAATTGCTGCAATTTAAGCTGCAATGCAATTTATGTGCAGGTGATGCTGTGGGTCTCCAGGCTCATAGTCTCCAATGCAGTAGCACCACCTGCACATATAATAGCTATGTCCCTGAACATAGGAGAGCTTAACTGGCCCTTCAATAGTGGCCAGCACTTTTATAACATATGTAGGATTCCAGAAATTGACAGGGGTCAGCTTGAATCAAATATAAATGGAAAATCTAATATTAAAAGTACACTTACTTCTGTGATACAGTATTCCATTACACTTTGTTTCTACCCATTCTGGGAACCATGAACAAGTGCTGTGTGTGGGCCCCATTGTTAAAGGCACTATCATTCATGTAGCAGGGAGCAGGCTAGCTGGGTTGTGCGCTCCTTAAGGGAGGTAGCACCAGTCTGGGCTGAAGAAGCTACCTGAGGCATCCTCTCAGGAAATGAGGTTTCAAATTAGGCTGGTCTCCCAGCCCAGATAAATTTAAGCAGGGGGAGGAGGAAGCTCCACTGCTTCCTGTCCAGCTTTCTTACTTTGTCTGCGGCTGACAGCTGTCTCAGTGGGGAAAGCTTTCTGATGGCAGTATTTCAGGAATGGGAGGGAGAGAGCAGGAGGGAGGGGGAAGAACCAACTGATATCTTAGCATTCTATTGATTAGCAGGAGTCAGCAGCCAATAGAATGCTTAAAAGCTGTTCTAAGCCCACCCTTTTCCTTCAGCTCCCCCCTGGAAAAGAGAGGAATATTGTAGTTGATTTGCATATGTTGATTTGCACCTTGTAATAGCAGGGTACAAAATATATTGGAATGACAGAGTAGATAGAGTTGGTGTTGGAGTGGATCTATACGTAAAAGACAACATTGGGTCGAGTACAATTAACATTTTAAAGAATGAAAACTGTTCCATAGAATCTCTATGGATAGAAATTCCAGGTATAAAGGGGAAGAGTATTGCAGTACGGCTATACTATCGTCCCTCTGACCAGGACTGAGAGACTGATAAAACAATGCTAAAAGAGATTAGACAGTCTACTAAATTCGACAACATAATAATAATAATAATAATAATAACAATAATAATAATAATAATAATAATAATAATGGGTGACTTCAATTACCCTAATATTGATTGGGTTAATGTTTCCTCGGGGAGAGACATGGAGGTCAAATTTCTGGATGCTGTAAATGACTGCTTCCTAGAACAGATGGTTCTGGAACCAATGAGAGGAAGAGCTATTCTAGATCTAATTCTGAGTGGCTTGCAGGACCTGCTGCAAGGAGTAACTGTGGTGGAGCCACTAGTTAATAGCGATCATAATATGATCACATTTGACATAATTTCTGGAGTGAGAAAGACAAACAAAAGTACAGTAGTAGCATTTAACTTTAACTACAACCAAATGAGGAAACTAGTTAAAAAAAAACTAAAAAGCACAGCTGCCAGGGCTACAAGTTTGCAAGAAGTGTGGAGGCTATTTAAAAGCACCTTTCTGGAAGCCTAGATTAAATGCATCCCGCAAGTTAAAAAAGGAAGCAGGAAGACCAAACATCTTCCACTATGGCTAAATGGAGAGGTGAAGGAGGCTATTAGAGCCAAAAGGACATCCTTTAAGAAATGGAAGGCTAGTCCCAATGAAAATAATATGAAAGAGCAGAAACACTGACAACGTAAATATAAAGTGTTACTAAGGCAGGCCAAGAGAGATTTTGAAGGAAGGTTTACTAAAGAGGCAAAAACATGCAACAAAAACTTTTTCAAATACATCAGAAGCAAGAAGCCTGCTAGGGAGTCAGTTGGGCCATTAGATGACAAGGGAGTAAAAGGGGCGCTCAGGGAGGATAAGGACATTGCAGAGAAGCTGAATGAGTTCTTTGCGTCGGTCTTCACTGCGGAGGATTTTGGGGAGGTACCCACGCCGGATCCTTGCTTTGTGGGCGAGGAATTGGAAGAGCTGTTACAAATCAATGTGACGTTGGAGGATGTTCTAGGGCAAATTGACAAACTGAATACTAACAAGTCACCAGGGCCAGATGGCATTCACCCCAGAGTTCTGAAGGAACTCAAATATGAAATCGCAGACCTACTGTTAGTAATTTGTAACCTGTCACTAAAAACTGCCACTGTACCCGAGGACTGGAGGGTGGCAAATGTAACACTGATATTTAAAAAGGGATCCAGAGGCGATTCTGGAAACTACAGACCAGTGCTGGGCAAAATGGTGGAAACCATAATTAAGGACAGAATTACAGGGCATGTTGACAAACATGGCTTAATGGGAAGAGTCAACATGGATTTAGTAAAGGTAAGTCATGCCTCACTAACCTGTTGGAATTCTTTGAGGGAGTAAATAAGCATGTGGACAAGGGAGACCCAGTAGATATACTGTACCTGGATTTCCAGAAAACATTTTATAAGGTTCCTCATGAGAGACTCTTGAGAAAATTAAAAACTCATGGGATAGGAGATAGTGTCTTACTATGGATCATAAACTCGTTAAAAGATAGAAAGCAAAGAGTAGGACTAAATAGTTTTCACAATGGAGAGATGTAAAAAGTAGTGTGCCTCAGGGATCTGTATTGGGACCAGTGCTGTTTAATGTATTCATTATTGATTTGGAAAAGGGTGTTAAGAGTGAGGTGACCAAATCTGCAGACCACACCAATTTATTCAAGGTAGGTAAAACGTTAGCAGACTGTGAAGAACCGCAATGGTATCTTACGACACTGGGTGCCTGTGCATCTAAATGGCAAATGAGATTTAATGTGGACAAGTGCAAAGTTATGCATGTAGGTAAAATTAATCCAAACCATGCATACACAATGGGTATTTTCAATCAATCAATCAATCATCAACCTTTTATTTGTACCCCGCACTCTCCCGCCTACGGCGACTCGAGGCGGCTTACAGAAAAAGGAGGAACAGACAAAGCAACAATTACAAATTCAATACCAGGTACTGGCCAACAATATCAATTACAAAATATTTCAATAACAAACATTTCCTATCACAAAACCTAACATATCAAAACATATAACATAGTCTCCCCACTTTACCCAAACCTCCCCCTCCCCCACACAACCCAATGCAACATAACCAAAAAGAAACTACCCTATTCACATCCACGATAACCCATCCATATGCTCCCTCCCTGCTGTCACCAGGGAAGGAACCCATCAATCCCCCACCAATCCTCCTGCTCTCACCAGGAGGGGAGGAGCCATCATCCACAACCCAATAATATACAATAATATAATCATAATACAAAATATCACAAAAATAACAATTATAATAGAGCCATGTCAAAATTATTAAACAACATTACACCCCCACTCCCCCCGGACCCTCCCCTGCTGCCACCAGGGGCTGGCCCCCCCCCCCCTAAACCTACCCCAACACAACCCCAATACAAAAAACAGCTTACAATACCACAACCCCTACATCTCCTACGATCCCCGGAGGGCCCCAAAGGGCCGTACCCTTTGGCCATGACCTGCCGGCTCGTGGCCTGCAGTGAAGCCACAGGTGTCTCCCATTTATGCCCCCGGGCTACTTCTGACTGTGGTCAGGGGAAGGGGGATGGAGGAAAACAGTCCCAGTTCAATGGGTCCCCCAACCCCCACACTCACTGTCCTTCCATCCTTTCCTTCTCTGCAGATGGTCAGGGGAGAATCCGGAAGAGCAGCAGCAGCAGAGTTCCAGCCTGGCAGGAGTGACAGCAGCAGATGGTGAAAGGCTCCAGCAGGGATTCCTCGCAGGTGTCTCCCATTTATGCCCCCCGGGCTACTTCCGGCTGTGGGCAGGGGAAGGGGGACAGAGGAAAACTTTTTTAGACATTACAAGATCACAGTCAACCACAGTGAATCTGCACATGGTGAAAGTAATACCCTAACGTCTGATGGGGGGAATGGAAGTTTCCCCCCAGATGTTGATCACAGTCAATCACAGCAGGGAATCACATTCACCATGTGATTGACGCCGGCCTAGCAGGTTCAGCCGATCGCATGGCTAATGTGATTCCCTCCCGTGATGAACCAAGCCGTCTTGTCTGGACAGCAGCCATGACCCGGAATCCCTACCGGGATTCCAGTCCATGGGCAATTCGGGCGGGTGCTGTGGCCGCATTGGCCACGGCACCCGCCCATCTCCCCAGAGTACAGGTGGCGGTGGAGCGGCGGGGGCGTGCTGCTGCACATTGTGCCTCGTGGCCCCGCCCCCTCCCTGATTCCCCGCCAGGATCCCCCGGCACATCTGTTGGCCATGCTGGAGTGATCCCGGCAGGGAATCAACGGCCAATGGGCCCCGTCACATCTGAAAATACCCAAAGCTGGGTACTAAGTCAGGAGTTACCACTCAAGAAAAGGATCTGGGGCTGGTTGTGGACAATACAATGAAATACGCAGCACAGTGCACAGCAGTAGTCAAAAACGCAAACAGAATGTTAGGAATTATTTGGAAAGGGATGGAGAATAGAACTGAGGATGTCATAATGCCTCTATACAAATCAATGGTGCGACCACACCTCAAATATTGTTTGCAGTTCTGGCCACCCCATCTCAAAAAAGACATAGCTGAAGTAGAAAAGGTACAGAGAAGGGCAACAAAAATGATCAAGGGCATGGAAGGGCTCCTGTATAAGGAGAGGCTTGTTAGGTTGAGGCTCTTCAGTTTGGAGAAGAGACGGCTGAGAGGAGATATGATAGAGGTCTAGAAAATCATGAGTGGTGTGGAACTAATCAACAAGGAGCAGTTATTTACCATCTCAGCTAGTATTAAAACTAGGGGACATTCCATGAATCTCATGGGTGGCCAGTTTAAACACACAAAAAAAGAAAATATTTTTTCATTCAGCATATAATTGGGTTGTGGAATCTACTGCCAGAGGCTGCGGTAAGGACCAGTACTATAGCTGAATTTAAAAGAGGTTTGGACAAGTTTCTAGAAGATAGGTCCACTAGAAGCTATTAGCCAGAGAGGATCAGGGAACATGATGTGAGCTGGGGGGAAACAACAGGGAATGGATCCCCCATTCTGACTTGTTGGGTGCTTCTCCCAAGCCACCGTGATTGGCCACTGTCGGAGACAGGATGCTGGGCTAGTCTGACCCAGTATGGCACTTTTTATGTTCTTAAGTTTACCCATGTGGTTAATTTGTCTGGGGCTGAAAACATAGGCCGTGTCAGCCCATCATGGTGGGGGTGGGGCACTCTCTGCAGTGTGGGAGTGGGGTTAGGTGGCTTCACATTTGTGCATCTACCCCTCCCCCCCCAATCCCAGCTGTGTGAACATTTGTTCAGTGGTGGCTGTTGGGTTCTGATGCTGGCGAGTCAGTGGGTGGTGCCAGAAGTTGTTGGGGTCATCCCAGAGGTAGGTGGATCCAATGGTAGGCAGAGCCTAGCCAATGGCTGTCTCTTATACACATCTAGATGTGTATAAGAGACAGGGATTGTGTGAAATCCTAAATGGCATACCATACATGCTGCGTATGACTTTACAGAGGGTGAGGAGGCATGCAAAGTTCAGGAGAGGGCATGCAACCCACCATGTGGGGTATTCAAAAAAGTCACACCAAAATGCATGGAAAATGCAGTAAAACCCAATAGCATTACGTGGAACCTTAAAATGCACACCTGCCATAACTGCTGTAATTAGGGCTTAAATATGAAACTGCCGTGGTAGTTGTTTCCAACAGAAAGAGCTCTTCCACAATGAGCAGCACGGTGTGATAGAGATGTTCATTCTGCTACTTTCATTCCGCTACTTCCGTCAGTACTTTACATCATGTGGACATGGTGTGAAAGTAGCGGAACAATGTTTCTTCCAACACTTTCTGAGATTATTCTGACACTTTCTGAGACTTTTTGATAATTCTGATAATTCTTTTATCATGAAGCAAAGGATGCGGAATTAGCGGCATGCTGTTGGAAAAGTTGCATAAAGTCATAGGCAAGTCCGAAATGGTGGAATGAAATATTGGCCTGGAAAAAGGAGTTGCCACTTCAGCCCTAGCTGCAATTGGTCCGTGAGAGGGAAAATATATACCACCTCTGATATAACACTTTCAGTTCTTCCTGCAAGCTGAAAGTTACTAAACAAGACCAGTGAACAAGTGATTCATGAAAAAAACAAAAACAAAAACAAAACATTGGAAACTCCTTAAGATCCCAAATTCAAACTTCAAAGTAGAGTGGGGGGCAAAATTCAAAGTGGCTAATATGGATATTTTCTCCTTCAGAACACTAAAATCACACACGGCTGGCTGCGTGCAAGATCAGCAAGAATTTTTAAAGTGTCCTTAATCACCAAATAAATTCTTTGGAAAAGCCTTTATATTTTGTCTATTATTTTTTTCACTATGAGTCTACCAAAATATCCCAACCAATTTAAACATTCAAAGTTCAACTTTCTTGAGCATTATCACACAACAAGGAGGACAAAATTCACAGGGGCTGTGACAAGAAAGCGCAACAGTATATGATAATATAAGGTCATATGAAAAGCAAATATATTTGAAGGAGTACTATCTTTTCAGCATTGCCATTAATTTTGCATTTCCAGTTCTATTTTTAACAGTCTGGCCCTGGTGCATTGCCCGAAACCTGGGTGTTTGGGAGATAAATTAATTCATATTGTAAAATGGCAATGGGGAAACTTAGCAGCTTTTGCTGCCATTCATTTGGCAATGTTAACACCCATTTCCAGCTGCAGCAAAATGAAATAAATCCCAGAAACTAATCAGAACAATTAGGAGAATTTTCATGCAAGCACTTGAGTCACCTTGACTTCAGGGGACCTCCATGCATCCCCATTACTCACTCCCCACACAGAGTCTCCAAATCCCCCCTCTCTCTGTCCCCATTCCTCTCTCCCCCACAAAAGAAGGCATCCACTTCTGGAGTAGAAAAGTCACAGAAGCCTCTTTCCCTGTTCTCATTCCTCTCTCCCACAAATAAGTCATCTCCACTTGGAGTGGAGTCACCTACTACCCACTGTGACATGTTTGTGGATTATTTTGTGAATAAAATTGCTCGTATTCACCATGATTTTGACGCCGCATTTATTACACTAGGGGAACCAGAGGTTATGGAAGCACCGTCATGCCCGGTTTTCTGGGATCAGTTTCAGTTGGTGACACCCGCAGATGCAGTAGATGTTCTTGGAGCGGTCAGGGCCACTTCTTGTGAATTAGATCCTTGCCCATCCTGGCTGGTTAAGTCCTGCCAGGAGACAGTGGGGCCATTGATGGGTGGGGTGGTCAACGCCTCTCTGCGGGAGGGCAGAGTGCTGGGCTGTCTCAAGGTGGCAGTGGTGCGGTCTCTGCTCAAGAAACCATTGCTTAACATTAACTCCCCTGACAGCTATCGGCCTGTCTCTAACCTTCCCTTTTTAGGGAAGGTTATTGAATGGGTAGTGGCTCAGCAGCTGCAGTGGCATCTTGAGCACATCAGTTTTCTTGATCCCTCTCAGTCCAGCTTCCATCTGGGGCATGGCACTGAGACTGCACTTGTGACTTTGATAGATGACCTGCCAAGAATTGAATCAGGATCACTTGCCGTGCTGATTTTGTTAGAGCTGTTGGCTGCATTTGATACCATTGATCATGAGATGTTGGTGATGCACCTGCGGGACTGCGGGTGGGTGGGACTGTTCTTGAATGGTTCTGCTCTTTCTTGACTGGAAGAACCCAGCGAGTGATGCTCGGGGATTGTTTTTCATCATACTGAGAACTCTCGCGTGGAGTCCGCAGTGTTCTGTTTTGTCCCCTCTCCTGTTCAACATGTACATGCAGCTTCTTGGGGAGGTGATTAGGGGGTTCGGTGTGCTATTCCATCAATATGCCTGGCCCCAAGCCTTTTAACATTTTGGAGGAACTGTAAGACCTGGCTGTTTGCCCAGGCCTTTGGGAGGGAGGGTGGGGAGGGAGTTTTTTAGTCCCCTACCCATTTGTTATTGCTGGAAGCCGCCCCGAGCTGCGTTGCAGGAGGGGCGGGGTATAAATCTGCTAAATAAATAAATAAAATAAATAAATAAATATGATTATGACACCCAACTGTATCTCTTGTTTTCGACAGATCCAGGCCTGGCAGTCTTCGTGTTTACTCGGTGTTTGGCGGCTGTGGGGGATTAGATGAGGGCTAATTAACTGAGGCTGAATCCTGACAAGACCGAGGTGATGTTAGTGGGTAAGGCGATGGAGTTGGCGGACCCCATTATTGATGGGGTCTGCCCTCCATTGGCCTCCCAGGTACGGAGTCTGGGGGTGCTCCTCGATGCGCAGCTCTGCCTGGATCTCCAGGTGGAGGCTGTGACTAGGAATGCTTTTTTCCAATTACATCTGGTGCAACGGCTTCGGCTGTTTTTTTCGGATTCTGACCTGGCCACTGTCATCCATGCTTTCATCACCTCTTGATTAGACTACTGTAACACACTCTACATACGGCTACCCATGGTGATGGCTTGGAAATTGCAGCTGGTGAAGAATGCGGCGGCCTGTCTCTTAGTGGGATTGGACCACCGGGAGCATATTACACCAGTGCACCATTCACTACACTGGCTGCCGGTAGTTTTCCAGGACCGATTCAAGGTGTTGATCTTGGTCTATAAAGCCCTAAATGGCCTGGACACTGCCTATCTGCAAGATTGCCTCACTCCCCAAGTCCTGGATCAGCCACTGCGGTCATTCAGGGGTGTCCTTCTCAAGGTCCCCCAAGTTTTTTGGAGGGCCATGCAGGGGAGGGCATTTTTGGTGGCTGCACCATGACTGTGGAACTCCCTTCTGTTAGAGGCCAGGTTGGCCCCGGATCTTCCTTCCTTTTGGAGAAGTTGTAAGACCTGGCTGTTCCGCCAGGCATTTGGCGGGGAAGAAAAGCATTCCTCCTTTTATGATGTTCTATTTTAATTGTTTTTAATTAGTGTAAACTGCTCCAAGATGTCTGTGGAAGGAGGGGTGGGGTAACAAATTTTAAAAATAAATAATAAAAATATATAATAATAACCCCCAATCCACCTCCCTCCATCCCCACGCCTCTCTCTCTCCATAAAAAGTGACAAATTTTTAGTGCTTACCGCTTCTTCACTTGTTTGCTTGTCTGAATTTTTCTCTGCACTCTCCATTAGGGATGTTAATTTTGGTTTCATAAATATAATTCCGAAACTGAATTTTTTCTATTTAGGAATTTGGAACTAATTCCTAATTTTGAAATCAGAATTTCAGAAATAATTTTGAAATTTCAGAATTGTCTGCAGAGGCATCCTTTTGGGTGGGAAAAACATGGTAACCAAGTCCTGGGAGAGGAGGGGGGGGGGGAAGTAGAGAGCATTGAGCCAGGATAATTGATTGGTGACTACGCTGGTCAGTGAGCATCAAGTATTTTCCGTTGACACTTACATGGCACTCTGTGATTGCTTAGGCACCAGCCTCTCAGATCCAATCACAGGGGCTGGGGGAAGGCACTGTGAACTGAAGCTTTATATTGTCACAGCCAGGTTTTTTTCTCTTATTCTGGGTTAGTCTTTGACTCATCAGGTGGCATGTTCAGAACTTCTATAGCAAATTAACCTAGGCCTCAGTGTTTCCTGATCCCTTCCTCAATCCTTCACACCTCAGCACCCATCCACACATTACACAACCCTTTCCCATTATTATTAATTATTATTATTAAACATTTATAAAGCGCCAGTAACAACCTGGCGCTGTACAGAACATACAATCAGCTGCGGTCCCTACCTGTGGCTTACAATCTAAAAGACAAGGAGGGGGAGACAAGGAGAGGGGACAGCGGGAGAGACATGGGAGAAGACAAACAAACATTCAGGCGGATGCGAAGTCTCAGGTGCGTGTACTTGGCTTGGTTACAAGGTGGTCGGTAGCAGCAGTCAGCAGAGGAGGGCTGACAGTAAGAGCAAGGGGAAAGACTAGAGGGCATTGGGAAAGGCAGCATGGAAAAGGTGGGTCTTGAGGAGGGATTTGAAGGAGCGGAGGGAGGAGGCGAGGCGGACGTCGGCAGGGAGGGAGTTCCAGGCATGCGGGGCAGCGAGGGAGAAGGGACGAAGGCGGTTGGGCGAGCAGGAGAAGCGAGGGAGAGCGAGGGAGGGGACAGCGGAAGAGCGGAGAGCGCGCGCAGGAGCGCGTAGGGCGATTAGGTCCGAGAGGTAAGGGGGAGCTTGGTCATGGAGCGATTTGAACGTGAAAACCAGGAGTTTGAACAGGATACGTTCAGGAAGGGGGAGCCAGTGAAGGGAGAGGAGGAGAGGCGTCACATGGTCGAAGCGACGGGCAGAGTGAATGACCTTGGCGGCAGAGTTTTGGATCGCCACAAGGGGGGACAGGTGGGAGCGAGGGAGGCCAGCAAGGAGGAGGTTGCAGTAGTCGAGGCGAGAGATAACCATGGCATGAACAAGGATTTTGGCCGAGGAGACAGATAGAAAGGGGCGAATGCGGGCAATGTTGAGGAGAGCGAATCGGCAGGATTTGGCCACAGAGTCAATGTAAGGTTTAAAGGAGAGGTGCGTGTCAAAAATGAAGCCCAAGCTGCGGGCACGGAGAACAGGACGGATGGTGACCCCATCAATGCAGACGGTCAGGTCAGAGGGAGAGGAGGGGGAGGGAGGAAAAATGAGGAGTTCAGTCTTGGCCATGTTCAGTTTGAGTTGGCGTCGGGACATCCAGGCGGAGATATCAGAGAGGCAGTCGACGAGGCGTGAGCGGACAGAGGAGGAGAGAGAGGGGGTAGAGAGATAGAGTTGGGTGTCATCAGCATAGAGATGGTATTGGAACCCGTGGGAGGCAATAATTTCACCAAGGGACCGGGTGTAGATAGAGAAGAGGAGAGGGCCAAGGACAGAACCTTGGGGAACCCCAACCGAGAGGGGAAGGGAGGGGGAGGTCGACTCGGGGAGGGAGACATTAAAGGAGCGGTCAGAGAGGTAGGAGGAGAACCAGTCAAAGACAGAGCCACGGAAGCCCAAAGAGTAAAGGGAGTCCAAGAGGAGCGAGTGGTCGACAGTGTCAAAGGCGGCAGAGAGGTCAAGGAGGACAAGAACGGAGTAGTGGCGCTTCGATTTAGCGACAAGTAGATCATTGGTGATCTTGGCCAGGGCAGTTTCAGTAGAGTGGAGGGGGCGGAAGCCGGACTGGAGAGGGTCGAGGGAGGAGTTGGCAGAGAGGAGGTTCAGGCAGCGGGAGTAGACGACACGTTCCAGGAGCTTCGAAGCAAAGGGAAGGAGGGAGACCGGCCGGTAACTAGAGGGATCGAAAGGGTCCAGGGTAGGCTTTTTGAGGATGGGGGAGACAGTGGCATGTTTGAAGGCAGAGGGGAAGGAGCCTGTGGAAAGGGAGAGATTGACAACATGCAGAAGGGGGGGAGCGACAGTGGGAGCAATAGAGGTCAGGAGGCGGGAGGGGATCGGGTCAAGGGGGCAGGTGGAGGGGTTGGATGAAGAGAGAAGAGCAGAGATTTCCTGGAGAGAGGCAGGAGGGAAGGATGCGAGGAGGGAGGGGGGCGGGGGAGGGGGCGGGAGGGGAGCGGGGGGCGGAGGGGGGCGGGAGGCAATATCCCGACGGATCTTGTCAATCTTGGAGGTGAAGAACGACGCAAGATCCCGAGCAGCAAGGGAAGAGGGCGGGGGAGGGCAGGGGGGTTTGAGAAGGGAGTCGAAAGTAGAGAAAAGGCGGCGAGGGTCGCGGGAGAAAGATTCGATCCTAGAGGCATAATAGCGCTGCCTAGCTAGGGAGATAGCCGAGGAGAGGGAGGAGAGGGAGAATTTGTAATGGAGGAAGTCAGGGAGGGAGCGGGATTTGCGCCAGAGGCGTTCGGCAGCCCGGGCGCAGGAGCGGAGGTAGCGGATGGCAGGGGTAAGCCAGGGGCGGGGGTCGAGGGGGCGGACGGGGCGAGCAGAGGGGGGGGCAAGAGAGTCAAGGGTCGAGGAGAGAGAAGCGTTGAGAGCAGAGACAGCAGAGTCAGGGGAGGAGGAGGCGAAAACGGGGGGGAGAAGGGGGGAAAGATGTGCGGCAAACTCCGAGGGAGTAAGGGCCTGCATATTGCGGAAGGGGCGCATAGAGGGGGAGGCGGAGGGGGGTCGGTGGGAAAGGCTGAAGGAGCCGAGGAAGTGATCAGAACTAGGGAAGGGGTCAAAGGAGAGGTCAGTTAGAGAACAGTTTCGAGTGAAGACGAGGTCGAGGGAATGGCCGTCAGTATGAGTGGGGGAGTCGGTCCAGAGTCGGAGATTAAAGGAGGAAGCGAGAGAGAGAAAGCGGGAAACAGAGGGGGCGGAGGGCGTGTCAACGTGAATGTTGAAATCACCAAGGATAAGAGTGGGGATATCATCGGAGAGGAAGAAGGTGAGCCAGGATTCAAAGTCCGGGAGGAAAGAGGAGAGGGAACCCGGGGGGCGGTAGATGACAGCAACCCGAAGGTGTAGAGGGGAGTATAAGCGCACAGAGTGGGCCTCAAAGGAAGGGAAGGAGGAGGAGGGGGGAGGGGAGAGGGTTTTGAATTGGCAGTGCTTAGCAAGGAGCAAGCCCACACCACCACCCAGGCCCTCAGGGCGGGGGCGGTGAGAGAACGACAGGCCCCCGGAGGATAGAGCAGCCGGGGTAACAGAGTTGGAGGGCGTGATCCAGGTTTCCGTAAGAGCCAGGAGTTGAAAGGGGCGAGAGAGGAAGAGATCGTGGATGAAGGGAGCTTTAGCCACGGACGAGCGGCAGTTCCAGAGAGAGCAGGAAAAAGGCAATTGGTGTTTGGGAAGGCAGGGCATCTAACCTAATCCCATTACTCATCTCCTCCTTAGTCCCCCTGCCCCCCTTTATTTCTGTCTCAGGGAGCTGTCATTCTACTGCACCTGAAGCTGACATTCCAGTTCCATAAACCATAATTAAAGTACTAGGGACATCATTCAGTTCCCATGAGCTGTCATTCCACTGTACCTGTAGCTGTCATTCCAGTCGCAGGAGTCATCATTGAAATACTAGCGTCATCATTCCACTCCTAGGGGCCATCATTCCATTGCCTTGCTGGAGCTGTCATTCCAGTCCCAGAAATACCAGGGCCATCATTCCACTCCCAGGGGCCATCTTTCCAGTGCTCCATGAGCAGTCATTTCAATTCAAGAAGTTATCATTGTAATACTAGGGCCGTCATTCCATTCCCAAGGGCCATCATTCCAGTGCTGCTGGAACTGTCATTCCAGTCCCAGGAGTCTGGATCTCTCTAATAGTTTCTGTGTGAAATGTGCATTCATTCCCAGTTCAACTCTCCTTCTTGTCATTTTCCCTGTCTCCTATCTCCTACCCATGTATATCCTCACTGTTTCTGTGATTTATTCTATTTCCCTCTAAAAGCAGCTTCTTGTTGTAGATGCAGCTGGATTTCATTTGTTTAGAGTCTATGCATGTCTACTGGCATTCCCATAAGTAGGTCCCATTATTTCCCATGAGCATTTGCATGAGTCCCACCTCACAAGCAAACACAACAGTCAGTCTTATCACACGCACTCAGCACAAAACCACAGCCCCCTCTCACACTCTCACAATCATCCTCCACACACAGTCCAGAGGAATTTATGTTTCCACATCAACTAAACCAGAATCAGAACTTCCATTTCCAGTCAACATCAAATCTGAACTTGTGTTTCTGATTCATTCCAAAATTTCAAAATTCTGAAATTCCAAATTCCAAAATTCCAACAAAATCTGATATTCTGAAATTCCAAAATGGGTCCCTCTTGCACACCCCTACTCTCCATGATCCATCCCAGAAAAGCAGGAAGGCTGAAAGTCCATGAATGTGTGCATGCAGCTCCACTGGCAACATCATCCCTTCCCCTCATCAGCTCCTACCTCAGGGCGTTAGCTCCAGGTGCCCGAGGTATCCTTGAAAAGAGATCTGATAGGGCTATTCTAGACACTTCCCCCACTGGCTAAAAATACCCATTGCAATTTGCAATGACTACGGTGTGGACGGTGAAGCCAGTCCCCCATAATGCAAAGTTAATTTGACCCAGGCTGAGATCCATAGTGGCTCCTCTCCTCAGCCCAACCCAGTTGCTCATCCACACTGTGAGAGTGCTGCTCAGTGCTCGCGCATGCACCGTTATTCCTTCCAGCTCAGCAACATGTCCCTTGTCTGTCCCACACCCGGAAGTGCAGCGCAAGCCACAAACTGTAATTTACATGTGCTGCCACTGGCCTCAGCAGCACTTTGGCAAACACACCTGGGATGGGTCCGTAGCAGATGGAATTGGATGGCACTACAGGAGGCTCATCATGAGCCCTGTTGTAAGCAGGTTACTGGGTCAGGGGTCAGGAGGGGCGTTGCCCCTGGCACCCATTAATGTGCACACATCTGCTTTGTTCTGCTGCCCATCGTGGCCCAGACTATGAGACTATGTCTGTGGTGGCCTCCAGAACCCAAGCCGGGTTGGGCTGCTTTCGTGGGTACCATCAATTCTGTTTTTACCCATAGTTGCATCTTAGGGCTTGCTTCCATAAGCAAGGATAATTTATTGTAGAGTAACTGATTCCCATCACTTTTGGTTCCACAAGCATAGGTAATCAGGGGTTAAATGTCACAAAATCTTTTTCTCTCAGCTTGGGAATTTGCAGTAACTGCCTGTAGGGGAGCTCAACTAACAGTCAGTGAGAGAGAAAGACATACTACATTTCTAGGGAAGGAACATTTAAATGGGGGGGGGGGATTCTATTATGTTAAATCTAATTTCTGTGTCTCATCATGCACCAACTATTTATAAGTTTATAATGCCACATATGAGACCTGATACAGCAGGACTCGCATGGAATGAAGATTTGGGAACAAACATGACAGATGTTGAATGGAAGAGATCAGTTCAAAGTATCAAAACATCTACAATTGATCTTTGCATCTTATTGAACCGAAAATTATCTTCTGTCTCCACTGGTCACCTTCTAAGCTAAAGAACCTAAATTTAATAGCATCTGAAGCCTGTTGGAGATGCAATTCATTACAGTAAATGCTGAGGCATATGATCTGGTGATGTTCTATTATTAACCATTTTTGGAAAGATATAATTATTAGAATTAATATGATTTTAAATACAGATATTACACCATCAGCTAAATGTGCATCTTAGGTCACGTACATAAAGAACTTAAATTGAATTCCTCCCAAATTGCTTTCTCACACAAATCCTTACTAGTTGCATGCAGGATAATTTTAGTCTATTTTAAAAAAAACCCTCTAAATATTAGTCCTGAATCTCCGTTTCCCTTGGAAAACATTGAGGACTGGGGTATTCTACTAAATTTTTCCCAAGTTCCAAAATTATATCTTTCAGCCTTCTTGGTCGAATCAAGACTTCACATGCTCCCTGATCACAACTTCTGCTGAATATATGTGAAACAATACTCATGGGAGAATTATTGAGGAGAATAAAGCCTTGAGCACTCTGGCTTTCTATCCTCATAGATTTTTTTTTTCCCTAATAACAATGCTTGCTTCATGATTTTGATGCCAGTATTTAAATTGTTCTCATGCAAAACTTCTTCAAACCCAGTATTCCAGAACGTGACCCATTAATACCTTGCCAAATTGTGAATCCCTCATATGTATTCATAGCATAGGTCTTCAGAACAATTACGGTATGGAATATGCATGAACAATAGTATGTATTCCATAAATATGGATTCTTCTTAGAGCGTGCATTTAGCCAAGTTTTGTTTATTCTTCTTAATATGCATTCACAGCATACTGTACATCATAACAGCTCCGTTGAAGCTTTTAGAGAGTATGCCGTGAATTAATATTAACAATAGCATAATCTTCACATTATGGATCTACATTACATATCTAAATGCAATGGACCAGAATACCAATCTTATACTAAAAATCTTTATGAAAAGTAGTTACTCTGAAAGCATTTACAGCAGCTGAATTTTATACCTCACTATGTTCCCATTGCATTTTATTTTTTTATTTTTTTAATTTCATGACAAAATACTGGGAAAGTACTAGCTGACATTATGGAGGACAGGTCTGATGTATCAGAAAGAAAACAGCTAGTGTAAATGTGAACCAAAAGATTTAAACAAAAATCCCCTAAGAATACAAAGATAGGGGTAAAAATTGAACTGCTACATATTTTTAGCAACAAAATAGTGTTAGAATCAATACCTCCAGTTACTTGCTCAGTTCTACTTCATATGGTCTATTTACCATGCAACTACATAAGGCCATCATTAATTTAGGGTGCAACTCCTCTGCCACTAAACTCAGGCTATTTTCACATGAGACGTCCCCACCTATCTCCACGCAGTTTTTTTCTGTATGGAGATGGGTGGAGGCGCCCGTGTGAATGCCGCAGGGGATAAGTGTGTGTGTGTTTGTGCATGCTCCCGCACTACACCCACCTCCGCCCATCTCCACCCATGACCCACGCATGGAGCAATGGGCTCCAATGCCTGATGCTCCATGGGTGGAGATAGGTGGAGGTTGGTGGAGATGAGTGTGCACCCGTGGGAACACACTGGCACACACCCAAATCCACACACCACGGCTGCATACCCACCCACCCCACACACCGTGGCCCATTTAAAAATGGCCTCAGCAGGAGCATTGACTTCAATGGGTGGAGGATTGCACCCTGGAAACAGTCAGTAGACCCTTCACTAATTTTTAGTGACTATGGCCCTTTTCACACAGACACTCTAACACTGATCAAATGGGTGTTATATTTTATTATTCATATTGCAGGGCACTCATAGAGCGCACCGGAAGTCCTGCAACATGTATAATAAAATATAACACCCATTTTATCAGTGTTAGCGTGTCTGTGTGAAAAGGGCCAGTGATAACTTCTGTTAGAGGAAAAAGAATGCAACCAAAATGGCTAGATTCTCAACCGGTGTCAAATGGTGTTTCTTCAGGTGGCTTCACTATCTGAGCAACTGGTCCACATAGTGAGGGAAAGAAATTGCATGATATATCCACTCATGCTATAGCAGTATAGCAGGGGTGGGGAACCTCAGACCCGCAGGCCAAATGCGGCCCTCTGCAAGTTTTTTATGTGGCCCCTTTCCAGTGCCTGGATCTGGCCCTTAGATCCATTCTCTACCCCCAAGCACTGAAAAACTGAGGTCAGGATAATGGACCCGAGAGGAGGGCATGCACACAAGGGTAGGGGACAGATCCACAGCACAGATCCATGATCTGGGCCCTCCTTTTCTTGAATAAACCCATTAAGCACCCCCTCCCCCAACCTCTATGTGGCTCTCGGAGCTCATATTGGTATTCACTGTGGCCCCCAGGACAGGAAAGGTTCCCCACCCCTGCAATAGAGGTACAAGGAACATGCACAAATGTTTACAAAAGGTATTGCACATGTAGTATGAAACTGCCAATATGGCAAAAGACAGGGGAGCATGACAGAAAATATACAGAAAGTTCTGCATAAAAAGGCAGGTTGCGTTTTTAAAAGATTACATAAAAAAAACCCTACAGGTATTTTGTGGTGAATGCCACATAACGCCCCGATTGTGCTTTCCCACCTAGTAATTTGCTCCTCCTCCACCAACACCCTCCCCTGCCCCACAATCTCCTGCTCACTAAACCTCCTTTCCCCTTTCTCCCAGTCCGTCCTCTATGCCTGGAACTCCCTCCCTGAACAAGTGTGAACAACTCACCTCCCTCCCAACTTTTAAATACCTCCTAAAAACTTTTCTCTTTGTCAGGATTTCCCTAGCTCCTCACCCTCACACGCTGCTCACTAATGCTCCTTCTACAGACCATTCATTCGGGTTTCCTTGTTACTACACTTGTGAATCCTCAGATTCATGAATCTGACTCATGTGTGACTCTTCCTGTGTTGCCCTTTCCCTTGTCTATTCTCCTTTGTCCATCCTAGATTATAACTCCCCAAGGCAGGACTCTGTCTTGAATTAATGGTTGTTTAGTGCCAGGCACATTGCTGGTGATTTAAGAAAAATAAAAATAAATAAACAAATTCTTTCCTTCTAATTTGACTTTTTATGAGTTACTGGACTAGTAAAAACTAGACTCAGAGCAGATTGAAGACCAATAATCAGTTTACCATGTCTAACTGGAAAATCTTTACAATGGCCCCAAATCCAATGTCCCGCGGATCCTGTGCGGAGTCTGCGCATGAACACATGTGCGCAATCTGCACAGATCTCCATAGTGGGCACATTGTGCCCTGTGGAAACTGCATCCATGTGTGCACACGCATGGCTCTGCACAGGGCTGAGGGATCGGATTGGGGCCAATGGCTACTTTCAAGTAATTTGTGGCACTGCCTCTACATAATATAGAGGATGCAGTGAATAGCATAATGATTTCCACTGAACAAAAAGAGAACACTGTAAAGATTTAACATCCACCACTTCACCACCTATTCTAATTACTTTAAAGAGCAGCCATACCTGACCCCAGACCTTTTGATCATGTTAGTAGTTACCGACCTGTCAAGTAATCAAATATATCTGAAAGGACATTATGTTGTTAGGGAAGAACAGATGATGCTGAAGAGGAACTGAGTGCTCAGGTCTATCTTCTAAGAGCATCTCCCCCTAGCTCTTTAGAATTATCAGTGTCATCACATCACCATCTTTCGCATTGCATTGGTTTGATTCCCTGTCTCATTTAGCAATATTAATTCACCAAGACAGACGAGCTCCTATTTAAAGATAGATGATTCTACTATTAATGTAGTATAATAAAACAATAACAATGTTTTTAGAGAATGGCTCTCACTCAAAAGGATCCCCAAAATGCCTTCAAGATTGTTATTTCATTGCCATTGTTGAATGCCTTTGGTATAGTTAATACTGTATGAAATGCTGAACCTCATTCACTAAGTTATGTTTTTAAGAATGCATTTCAGTGTAGAGTAAATCACTACAGATAGCCAACTAGATGGCAAATTATTATTTTAAGCAAATAATAAATTCAACAGATTTGGTATATTCACATTTATTTAAACAAAGTGAAGGTGAAAGTCTTATTTGCAGCTTCAAATCTTTGTATTGACACTTTGCTTTGGTATTTCAATAATTTTTCCATTTAAATATTTCAGCATTTCATTATTCAATACTGTGTCTTTGGTGGTACATTTTGCTAGGGTTTGTGAATTTTTGAATGTGAATGTGATTGGTCCATGATTGTGACATAATGAAGCAGAAAATCATGCATACCAAATAATAGGTGAAAACATAAAATGATGGTGAAGTGCTGCCATCACAAGCTGCTCCAGACCAGGAAGCCGCTAGCAAACTGGACAGGATTGGGTTCAGCCATGGAACAAACATTCATGCACATGAATGTGTGGCTGGCCAGTGCTGTCCCCATGCTGCACCCAGCGGACCACCCTGCCCCCATGATGGTAACCCATGGCAGCCAATGACAGGAACAGCGGGATACCACATGTGATAGGCTGCTTAGGCTTGGCCAAGTGGACTATTTCTTGGTCAAGGTGGCAACTATCCTAGGCTGTGATCCCAGAAGTCTCCAGGATCACAGCCCAGGCTAGCCACCAATACACCCAGGGAAACTCTGGAGAAAACATCTGGATTTCTCCCAACAAACATGATGGTGACTCATGGGTCAAAGTGGGTCCAAGCGGGCCAAAGCGGTCCTCTGTCATGTTTGTTAACATTAGAATAAAGGAAGCAATGTTCCCCATAGTCTCCTACTAATCCTCCCAATCACTTACATCACCCAAAATATTGACATTCCACCCATTTCTTATGGCATTCCTCCTATTTTTCTACCAAGTTCCTTCCTGCTGTACTTAATCCCTATGGCCTCCTCCCTGTCATTCCACTCTCTCTCCCTGCTGCCTTCATTATTCCACATCCTCTTCCTCCCCCAGTCCCAGAGATGCATCTCCATTGTATAATTTCACAGTTGAGATAGAATTTAATTTAAAATTAGCATGAATGTTTTCCCCATTCCTTCCATTGGCCATTCCGTGGATTTCATGTCAATGTCTCCTAGGGATGTGCAAACAGGTTGTGGTTTGGGTTTGGCCATTTGGTTTGGTTCGGTTCGTGCGTTCGGTTTGGTCGTCAGGTTTGGGTTCGACCGTTCGGTTCGGTCAGGTTCAGTTTGGTGTTTGGAACAGTATCACGAGAGCGCGTGATTGCCCCGGAAACAGGAAATTCGAGTGCGTGTGGAGCTGTGTGGCGAGTGAGTGTGTGCTTGGCTGGGTGGCTGTTCGGTTTGTCTGTTTTGCTGTGTTTGGGTGTGCTGTTGTTGTTGTGGTGGTTGGTGAGTATTGGTGTGTGTTGTGGGTGACTGACTGTGTTTTGGCTGTGTGTGATTTTTTTTAAAAATGAAGCAAGCTGCGGTGCTTATTACCCAACTGGGGCCAACTTGCTGCTTGAGGAGGAGGAGGAGGTTGCTGCCCACACTACACCTCCGGTGGCGGTGCCTGACTCCTCGGAGGAGGAGCAAGCGGCGGCCTCAGGAGGTGCTGCCAGATTTGTAAACTTTTTTTTTTACTTTGAGGACAAGAAAGGCTCTATCCATTACAGCGAGCTCAATGGCATGCAGGTGGGTGCGTGGGTGGCTGGTGGGCATCAGTCAGGCACAAAAAGTGGGCATCAGCAGCTGGCAGTATGGCAGAGAGGGAGGGTACTGTAGTGTCGGGGGCTCTGGCATGAGCAGCACCCCGACCCTAACATGTGCCAGGCTAGCAAGACTCTCCAGTTGCCATCCCATTCCCTGCGTACCCCCATTAAGGGCAGGATTTGCACGTGCCAGCCAGGGGCTTTATAGTTGCAATCCCTGGCATCCCCTAGCACCCTTGGGAGGGCAGGATTTGCACATGCCAGCCAGGGTCTCTCCATTGCCATCCCAAGCACCCCAGGGAGGGCAGGATTGTTACGTTCCAGCCAGGGGCTTTATAGTTGCAATCCCTAGAACCCAAGGAGGGAGGACTAGAGGCACCATCTTTAATGCATGACTATACTTAGGTGTTGTTTATGTCTTCCTGTTTCAGAGAGGGATTGGATGCCGGTCCCAGCACTGGTGCCATGCCATGCCATGCAGGACACGCAGGCAGAGATCGGAAGTGCCACACCCATACATTGGACAGACAAGGTCCAATGTCTGGAATTTTTATGATAAGGAGAACGGGAGTACGTTTCCAAATACGTCTCCACAGAGAGGGCTGACCTGGAGCTCTTCCGCCAGTTGGTCTGCAAGTGGTGGGTGGCTATGGCAGGGGCCGTAGAATATGCTCTGGCACATGGGTATGAAATGTCAGCAGGTGCGGCCCCTGCCCATAGGTCCCCTGCACCACTTATTCCTTTCTCCCAAGTTTCGGGGGGCAGGCCAAAAGACTGAACATAGTGCATTGGTGTCCTTTCTATTTTAAAATGTTTGGTTTATGTTTTATAATATTGTTGTTGTTGTTTTATTAATTAAAGTTATATTTGTTGTTGTTGTTACGAGCTGCCCTGTCCAATTTTTTATCCCTCTGTGTTTAAGTTCTGGCTGGCAGGTGGCAGAATCACATAGAGCTTGCCTATCCCTACCAGCAGCACCTGCCACCCCATGTAGCGTAGTTATTAACCCAAAGATGTGCCAGCAGCAGGGTCTCAACTTGCAGACGGCACCCAAGGAGGTTCAGGGCTTGTATTTGTCTGGGTGGGTGTGACAGAGACAAAGAGGAACAGGCTTCTTGGTAGCTGGCAGCAGGTGGTGGGAGCAGGTGGTCGGAGAGGCTTTTATATCCAGCAGCTTCAGCGGGCATCCACAGGTGGGTGCGGAAGAGTAGGCTATTGGGGGGAGACAGGGGGGCAGGCTGGCATGCAGGCACCGGGCTTCTGAATGCAGTGGAATGGAATGCAGCCCCAGTGACTGGAATGATGGTCCCAGAATCTCGCTGATGGTTCCTGGGATGGGCGGGCATGACTGATTCAGGTACAATGGAATGAAAGCCTATGTGAGTTTAATGATATATGTCCCTAGAATTAGCACATGGTTGGGCACACTTCATTCAATCAAGTGATAGGTGGTAGCAGCAGGTAGAAGAAGGCACACAGGCAGGAAGGCACAGAATCTCATACAGCTTGTCGATTCCTACCAGAAGCAACTGGCACAACACGTAGTGTAGGTAAGGTACATTGACCCCAAGATGTGCCAGCAGAAGGGTCTCAACTTGAAGACATCCCCCAAGGAAGGGCATGGCTTGTGTCTGTGAGGAGGTGCCAGAGAGAAAGAGAGAGAGGCTCTTTGGCAGTGGGCATCAGGCGTCGGGTGCTGGTGGTCAGAGGGGCTCTTTCAGCAGCTTCAGCGGGCATCTGTGGGTGGGTGCGAAGGAGTAGACTGGTGAGGGGACAGGCTGGTGTGCGGGCAGTGGTGGCCAGTGGCCACTGGCCATTGGCAAGTTAGGCATGAGCAGCGGCAGCACCCAGATGATGGGTCTTGGAACTGGAGTGACTGCTTCTGGATACAGTGGAGTGGAATAACAGCCCCCCATGACTGGAATGATGGTCCCAGATTCTCGATGATGGTTCCTTGGACTGGCATGACTGCTTCAGGTACAGTAGAATGATAGCCTATGGGAGTTTAATGATGTCCCTAGAATTAGTGCTTGGTTGGGCACACTTCATTCAATCATTGATCAATCATGTGATAGGTGGTAACAGGTACAGGGAGGCACACAGACAGGCACATATAATATGTTGTGTGTTTATTTCCATCTCATTCTGGTAGATTTGATGCTGGTGTGGCCAAGGGCATTGAGCATGAGCACAGATGAGAGCTCTCACTGCTTCTGGAAGGTGGCAGCTTGAGCTGGATGCACCTCTCCCCGTTTGTCTAGCAGCGGGCAGCCTATCTCTCTCTCTATCTCTATGTCCATGTACTGCAGGTGACAGAATGGGTGGGAGCATGTCTGTCTCTCCTTTTAGCAGTGGGGAGACTCTCTCTCTCTCTCTCTCTCTCTCTCTCTCTCTCTCTCTCCACTTAACCTAGACAGGAGCTCGATGCCATCAGGACAGGAATGCCATGGGGGTGGGCAGTTGCTTGGCCAATGGCCATGAGCAGCAGGTTGCTGCTACTACCTTGTGGAAAAAGTTTATCGTGCTGGCTCCCAACATTCACGCTGTTTCACCCGGCGTCCCATCCCCACATGGACTTGTCTTGTCTTGTCTTGTCTTGTTTTTATTAAAGCTGTTTAGCCACAGGCCATAACAGCATCAGAACAGTACATCTTAAAAGCAAGTACAAATAATAGAAAAAGGGAATAAAATCCAGAATATTGATCCATCAAGAGTACCAAAAGGTACATGGACTTGTCTCATATCCCTAGAAAGGGTTAGGGTGGAACTGTCACCCTCAAAGGGGAGAGTGTTGCTTCTTAACCTAGCGAGTAGCTCGATGCCATCACAGCAGGTTGTTGCCTTAAACACTACAGGGTGGCTTAGTTTTATGGAAGAAGTTGACCCTGGTTCTCTGTGCAAGGAATGATGGCCCCAGACCCATCATGGTGGGTCCTGGGGCTGGAGTGGCTGGCTGTTTCTTGGTGCAGTTGAAAATTGGCTCTCTGTGCGAGGAATGATGGCCCCAGACCCATCATGGTGGGTCCTGGGGCTAGAAGAGTGGCAGCCTGTAGATACATATTGGTCACAGCCCTCCCTGCCTGTAACTTGGCCCCAGAACCCTGATGGTGGGTCTGGGGGCTGGAGTGGCTGCTTCTTGATGCAGTTGAAAATTGGCTCTCTGTGCGAGGAACAACATCCCCAGACCCATCACGGTGGGTCCTGGGGCTAGAAGAGTGGCAACTTCTGGATATTGGTCACAGCCCTCCCTGTCAGTATTGTAGGCCCCAGGACCCTGATGGCGGGTCCAAGGGATGGAGTGGCTGCTTCTTCAAGTAATTGAAGATTGGTTCTCTGTGCGAGGAATGATGGCCCTGGACCCATCACGGTAGGTCCTGGGGCTAGAAGAGTGGCAGCGTGTAGATATTGGCCATTCTCTCCATGTGAACATCAGTTGAACATGTGTCAGTGGATCCTAAGAGATAGGCAAGAACCATTCTGTCAGAGCTGGCTGAGCTTTACTTGATTGGAAAGGTCATCACAGTACCCCAAGTTATCTCCAGGAGAAAATCTTCCACAGCAAGATGCATTGCTCCTTATGTGAACATCAATTGAACATGTGTCAGTGGGTCCCCAGAGATAGGCAGGCACCATTCTGTCAGAGCTGGTTGAGTATTACTTGATTCGAAAGGTCATCAAAAGACTTGGGGGTTGCTTATCCAGGGGATTTGGGAGTGGGGTTTTGTTCTGGAGTACTTCAATTTCCCAGGCAGCAGTCTGAGAGTTTTAACTGTGCTTCACAGTTGGAGCTAAACAAGGGCAATCCAGCAGGACATATGATTTCAGCAGCCTTTGAGTGGGCAGCATTACTCAGTTGTGGGACAGGAGTCGAGAGAGACCAGTTCTAATTCCTGGTTTGAAATAATTTGCATTTCAGCTTTCCCAGTTCTAACCCAGAGGGCTAAAGTTGTCGGAGCTCACAGAAGTAAGAACCTGTATAGGAACAAGTGGAGGAACTGGGTTTTGGGCACATGTCTAGCAGTGCTCTTATGCATGCATCCTCTTTCCAGTGTGACCTTGGGCAGTGAAATGCTTCCCCATCTCTCTGCAAGACTCTGTGGGACTTAATGAGATACGTCCTCAGCTGGTGTAAACCCAGTGAAACTTTACTGACTTCTAGCTGAAGATCAGGGCAGGGTAAACTTCTTGATTTACACAATAAGTGCTCAGTCTGCCAGGCCCTTCTCAAATCAGTCTTCAGGCCACTGCTGTGGCTTGCTTCTCTCTTGCTCCCTGTCCCCGTGCCACGGAGAAGTGGGATCAAGGGTGCACAACACATCTGTAGGTACTGAATGTCTGAGCATTGAAAGTGCAGCACTAGCTGGGCAGTTACCTTCCCAGGATCTGCTTTAGCCTTTGAAAATTACCTGTTCCCCTTTTAGGATGCCACAGAATATTCCTGGGTTTATAAAACTATCTCTTCCCCCCTCCCCCCAATTTCCCTGTTGATTGCCTAGTGTTTGGTCCTGATGCATATTGGGAGGGTAAGGGCCTGAGATTCCCAAATTTCTTTTGATAATGAAATTGCCTGCAGTAATGTATTCACAAAGGGCTTTATTTTGTTCTTTCTCCTCCTCCACATCTACATTTACTTAGCACCTCTCTGGCATTTCCACCCACATTTACTCTTGTGTATTACAAGTTGTGAGTCTGGCTTTGATGTCAGGCTGTGAGTTTAGATGACTAAAGTAATACAGTGCTTGGCAAAATGAGCTGGTGGGAGGAGTGCCATTGGAAAGTCATTTTTCTGATGATTAGCTTATCAGCTCCAGGAGCTTGCAGGTAACGGAGCAGTCCTGCACAGCAAAACTCATCGCGCATTGAGTTTATTCAGAATAACTAGAATAGAATTGAGTATGATTGTTTATATTGCAGTCGCACCTAGAGACTGTGAGCAAAGTCTACATCTGTGTACTAGATGCTGTATCCAGAGAGAGATGCTTTTTTCTCTAGATGATGTATGATGTACAATAAGAGGTGGTGCAGAGGTTAGAGCCCTGGTCTGGGACTCTAGAGGCTTGGGTTCTCTTCCCTGATCTGCCACAGTTCACATCGGCCAGTGGTCCTCAAATTGGGGAGTGCATTCTGGGGATATGGCTGCCGGACTCCTCCAAGCTCTTTAGCGGGCAATTTCCAAAAAGGTGGTGACCAAAACCCAGTTGTGCAACATGAGTTCTGATTGGTATAGAACTTGGGCAGAATTGGCAGCAGCAGCAGAGACTGGATTTCCGGGGTGCAGAACCCATGGCAAAGACAGCAGAGGCAGCATTGGCAGCAGACATTAGATTTCCCAGAGGCAGCATTGGCAGTTAGTGCAGACATTGGATTGAATGACTGGGCACAGAACCCATGACACAGACAGCAGAGGCAGCATTGGCAGTAGCAGCAGCAGACCTTTGATTGACCGGACAGAGAACACATGGAACAGAAGAGACAGCAGCAGCAGGATTTGCTTGTACACAGCACCCATGGATTCAGGATGGTTGGATTTGCCAGGAATAGCTCCCATACAGAGCAGACATCAGCAACAGGATTGCATGGTCACATTTGGATTGGTCAGTGCAGGGCACCCATGCACCAGCAGACAAAAGCAGCAGGATTACCAGACCAGTGGTGCACATCACCCAAGGTTGCTAGGGTAGGCAGACAAGCAGTGTGGCATGAGCAGAAGGCAGGCAGACTGAGGCAGGGTTCGAGATTTGCAACCTGGGTGGGTGGGCAGGTAGAGTGGTATGAGCAAAAGGCAGGCAGACTGAGGCAGGGTTCAAGCTTTGCATCCTGGGTGGGCGGGTGTGCAGGCAGAGTGGTATGAGCAAAAGGCAGGCAGACTGAGGCAGGGTTCAAGCTTTTCAACCTGGGCGGGCAGGCAGGCAGGCAGCATGGTATGAAAGGCAGTAGGGAAGGCAGGCTGGGACCTTGGCATCAAGTTGGAAGGGCACTCAGATAGGCTGGCGAAGACTGTGCAGCATGAGAGAGAGAGCCAGTCATATAGGCATGCTGAGATCGTTGAGTCACTAGCCAGAGGCCAGTTTGCAGGCTTACAGTTTCCTAATGCCACACTGCAGCATGCAGTCAGTCAGATAGGTCAGCTGAGGCCATGTAGTATGAAAGAGAGAGAGAGAGAGAGAGAGAGAGAGAGAGAGAGAGAGAGGGAGGGAGGGAGGGAGGGAGGGGGGCAGGGAGGGTGCCACTGAAGCAGTGGGTGTGAGGGACAGCACCTTAGCTCAGCAGCAGCAGCCCTTATTGACAAGGAGCCCCTTCCCAAGACTGCCCCTGGCATGGGATGATGTGTGCCACTGCACCAGCACTCCTTGTCCAGGGGCAGCTCGGGGAATCCCAGCTGCGGAAGGTTGGCCTTCAAGAAGATCAACAGCTCGACCAACTTGGCCCCTAGTCTCAGGCGGTGCGGGGAGCAAATGTCCCCCACAACAGAGAACACACACTCACTGGGGACACTGGTTAGTGGGCATGACAATAATCCCCTGGCCACTTTGGACAGGCCTGGCCACACGTCGGTCTTGCCTGCCCAGTAGACCAAGGGATCGCTGCTGGGATTGATGCACGGCTCCACGTCCAGGTAGGTATAGACTGCTGCTGAGGCACTGTCATACTCCCTCTCATAGCTGTTCCTGGGCACCACTGCCCCCACTTCCCTCAGCCACGCTGTCAGCCCCTGACCTTTTGTGGGCCGTGCAGAGGAGGAGCTGCTGGCAGTACGGGTGCTGCTGCTGCTCATCCTGCTGCTGCTCATCCTGCTTCTGCTACTGCTCAGGCTGGGGGCAGGAATAGAACCCGCTGGCTGAGAGGGGCGGCTGCTCCCACACCCACCAACCCCTGGGGAGTCCTGCTGCTGCTGCTGCTGCTGCTGCTGTTGCTGATGCACACTCTCAACAGCCCGCTCTGCCTTCCGGACCCTCCCCACAAGATCATCCTTCCAGAGTGCTGCCCTTGACCCTGGGGTCCAACATTGTTCCCACAACATATTTCCCCCGCTGCAGAAGCTTGTCATACCTCACCGTCACACCTGTCTTAAGCTTCTGCGCCAGCCCAAGTGCCTCAGCCCCCAGCTTCTTGCCCCTAAGGCTACAATCCTGACCCTGCACCATGATCTCCTCTAGACTCCCGTGGAGACTCTGGACCAGAGGGCTCACCTGGCTTATCATGACTGTGGAGGAGCTTAGGGTCTCTGTCACCTCATGTAACGGTCTTAGAAATATAACTGTCTGTGCCAGGATCTCCCATTCTGGCCCATTGAAGCCTGGAGATGCCCTGCTGTCCGTGTCCAATTCCACCTGTTGCAAGGCAGGTTTCTGCTCCACAAGTCACTCAAGCATCAGGAAGGTGGAATTCCATCTCATGGACACATCCTGCACCAGAAGATGCCCTGGGGAGCCTTGCTCAGCCTGCTTGGCCCGGAGGATTTCGCTGCTCTTCATGCTTCTGTTGAAGAAGACCGCCAGTTTCCTCCCCTGCTCTAACAGGGAGCTAAGGGTGCCTGCCCCAATCCCCTACTCCCCCAAGCCCAGAGCGTCCATGACCACCAGGTGGAGGGTGTGTGCGTTGCAAGGGATGCTGATAAATTTCACATTGCGTACAGCCCTCACTATATTTGATGCATTATCAGTCACCACGCTCCCCGGGGTGAACGGTGCACCAGACATAAACCACTCCCCACCTATGCCTGAAGGTTTTTAGAGGTGTGGGGGGCAGTCCATGACTTCCACATGAAGCAGGACCCACCTATACCCTGCTTCAGGATGCCTCCTGCCACTGTCCAATGCCAACTCTGGGTCCTCCCACCAGTGCACCGTCACTGCCAGGTAAGCGTGTCGGGCATTCCTGGAGGACCACAGGTCAATTGTAAAATGGACAGTGGAACCCACAGTCCCTGCAAGTGCCAGCTGCTCCTTCACACTCTCCTTCAATGCCCTGTACAGGCCTGGCACCACCGTACGGCTGAGGGTGGTGCTGCATGGCATCTTAAATTGGGAGGCCAGGAACACCATCAGTCATTTAAACCCTGTGTCCCTGACAATGGATAAGGGCTGGCCATCAACAGTGATTATCTCGCCCAATAGGCGCGTGGCATTCTCTGATGGCTGATGGTCTTGGAAGCTGCCCCCACCCCAGGTCCTCCATTGTGGGCTGACGCTGCTGCTTCTGCTCCAGCTGCTCTCCCCTAGAAGCAATACTGCTCCTGCTGCTAGAGGCAGCTGCTGCAGTGGAATGGTTGCCCGATGGAGGACGAGTGGCCGCGTGGATTGGGAACCCACTTGCATCCACTGACCAAGCCTGCCTGCTTAGTAGAGCGGCACTGTGGCACGTTTTTAGATGCCTGGACATGGAGGATGTCCCTAGGCTGGTGAGCACCTGCCCTCACTTCACCACCTTGCTGCACAAAGTGCACTGCACCTCCCAGGGATCATCCGCCTGTACCAACTTAAAATGCTCCCAGACCCACGATTTTTTAGCCCCTCCTGCCTTCTGGCCCACATCGGGTGATGCACTTCTGGGAGGGGCAGGACATGTTGGCACTGGTGACACAGCTCGTTGAGGGACAGCCATCACCTCAGCAGCACCAGATACAGAGACATCCTCCACAGAAATCTCTGCTTCGCTGTCCCCATCCACAAAGAGAGTGATGGAGGCTGTTGGACTCCCCATGCTGCTCCCACTCTGAGCAGCAATCTCCCCCTGCCCCCTATAACTGCTGTTGCTGCTGCTGCCCAGGGATTGGGCTCTGCCTCTAACCGGGATCTCAAGAATGGGGGAGTTGGGGGACAATGCTGGCCACCCGCTGCTGGGATTCTTCGTCCCCTGAATCACCTGCTGCCATAGATGTCACAGCTACCACAGCCTCTTCTAATGCAAGGAGGGGACGCCCAACCCCCTGGCCTTTAGTGCTGGGAGAGCGAGACCCAACATCACCACCAGGTCTTCCCATCTTGGGGCGTCGGGATGTGCTTGGGTTGCTGCTTCTGCCCAGTGCTGGCATTCTGATGGCATAGCCCCTGCCCCAGCCTCATTGCCTGCCTTATGGGCAGCAGAGTGGCCTCACCCTCTCATCACTCCCTTCTCCATTTCTACAAACCACACAATTATATTAAATATATTTTTTTATTTTTTATTTTTACAAGTTTTATCAAATATTATATCTATCTATCTATCTATCTATCCTACACTAAATTTAACTGCTATTTAATTATCTAATAAGTATTATAAAAGCTATGGAAGTAAATAATGGAATATAAAAAACACACTCTAAAACTAGATCTCTATAAACTAAGCTAACTTAATTGTAATAGCTAACTATAATCCTACCTAACAACTACTATAATCTATCTCTCCCCCTCCCCCCTCTCTCCTCAAATCCTTCCCTCCTGCCTCTCTTGAGGAAATCTCCACTCTGTTCTCTTCATCCAACCCCTCCACCTGCCCCATTGACCCAATCCCCTCCTGCCTCCTGACCTCTATTGCTCACATTGTCACCCCCCCACTTCTACATGTCATCAATCTTTCCCTTAACACAGGCTCCTTCCCCTCTGCCTTCAAGCATGCCACTGTCTCTCTCATCCTTAAAAAGCCCACCCTCGACCCATCTGACCCGTCTAGTTACCAGCCAGTCTCCCTCCTTCCCTTTGCCTCAAAACTTCTGGAATGTGTCGTCTACTCCCGCTGCCTAGACCTCCTCTCAGCCAACTCCTCCTTGGACCCTGTCCAATCCGGCTTCTACCCGCTTCACTCTAGTGAAATTGCCCTGGCCAAGATCACCAATGATTTACTTGTTGCTAAATCTAAGCGCCTCTACTCCATTCTTGTCCTCCGTGAGCTCTCTGCTGCCTTTGACACTGTCTGTCGACCACTTGCTTCTATTGGATTCGCTTTACTCTTTGGGCTTCCATGGCTCTGTCCTTGACTGGTTCTCCTCCTACCTCTCTGACTCGCTCCCCGAGTCAAACTCCTCCTCTCTCCCCCTTTCGGTAAGGGTCCCCCAAGGCTCTGTCCTCAGCCCTCTCTTCTTCTCTATTTACACCCTGTCCCTTGGCAAACTTATTGCCTCCCACGAATCCAATATCATCTCTACGCTGATGACACCCAACTCTATCTTTTTACCCCCTCTCTCTCCTCTTCTGTCCACTCACGCCTCATCAACTGCCTCTCCGACATCTCCGCCTGGATGTCCCAATGTCAACTCAAGCTCAACATGGCCAAGACCGAACTCCTCATTTTTCCTCCCTCCCCTTCCTCTCCCTCTAACCTGTCCATCTGCATCGATGGTGTCACCATCCATCCTGTTCTCCAAGCCCTTAGTTTGGGCTTCATCTTTGAAGCGCACCTCTCTTTTAAACCTTACATTGACTCTGTTGCCAAATCCTGCCGATTCGTCCTCCATAATATTGCTTGGATCCGCCCCTTTCTCTCTACCTCCTCGGCCAAAACCCTTGTTCATGCCATGGTTATCTCTTACCTCGATTACTGCAACCTCCTCCTTGCTGGCCTCCCTCGCTCTCACCTGTCCTCCCTTATTGCAATCCAAAACTCTGCTGCCAAGGTCATTCACTCTGCTCGTCACTTCGACCATGTGCAGCCTCTCCTCTTCTCTCTTCGCTGGCTCCCCCTTCCTGAATGTATTCTGTTTAAACTCCTGGTATTCACATTCAAAACACTCCACAACCATGATCCCCCTTACCTCTCTGACCTAATCTCCCTACGCACTCCTGAACGCGCTCTCTGCTCTTCCTCTGTCCCTTCCCTCTCTCCTTCGTTTCTCCTGCTCACCTAACTGCCTTCGACCCTTCTCCCTTGCTGCCCCCCATGCCTGGAACTCCTTCCCTACCCACATCTGCCTTTCCCCCTCCCTTCACTCCTTCAAATCCCTCCTCAAGACCCACTTTTTCCTCACCGCCTTTCCCAATGCAATGCGGTTCGGGTTCGGTTTGGAAGTTCGGTTCGGTTCGGTCGTCCGAACAGACCAAGTTCGGTCCGAACTCCGAACTTCCAAATTGCATTTGCACATCCCTAATGTCTACCCACATTCTAAATAAACACTTACATAGCATTAATGTTGCCCCCAACCTGCAAAGGAAGAGAATTGGAGCTGAAAGACCAAGGCAAAGTGTGGGTGCATGAAGCCTAAGTTGTAAGCAAGCACAATATGTGAGATCATACAACAACTTCACTGCTTACAAGGTGTGCAAGTTAAGGCGATTGTCTTAACGTATAATTTCCCAGTTTGTTAAAGTTTGCTTGATGTGAATCTACCTTAACTAATTTTTTAAACCATAGCTTTATTGTTTGTTTAATTTCTTTGGTTTTTTTTTACAACACAATCCAAACTCCTGAAAGTGATTTCAGGGAGTACGAAGATGGCAAGGACTGTACTACATCTAAGTTTTGGTTACATGATGTTTTAGAAAATATGACATTTTCTTCAGGGTTGGTCATGAAGACATTAATATATGCCATTCCAAATAAAAGAGTTGAGAACTTATAGTAGTGGAAAACAAGTTATGTTTTACATACACATATATGAATGAGCTAGTTAGCTCCCTCCCCCAAGAGGCTCCATGGACCAGTTAGGGACTCACTATTTGTGTGTGTTACAGAACAAGTTATGCTGCCAGGTTGGGGGGAAGGGGATTTAGCCAGATGCCTGAAATGCTACTTCCAAAATCAATGCTGCTTGTGTTTGGCCCTGAACCTCTGCTGCAACTCTGAGCCTGGGGGAGAGGCACTGAAGCTACCCTCCCCTGCAACACTTTCCTGGCTCCTCCCCCTGGCTCCTCCCCCTCATCTCCTCCCCCTCCCAACCTGCAAACTCTGAGCCTGGGGGCAGAGGCGCTGAAGCTGCCTGCTCCTTCACTGCTTCCCCAGCTCAGGACTAAGGAATTTTGCACCCCTAGGCCCTTCCCAGACCATTGGTCCCAAGCCAAGCCCCTCCTCCTGCCCACCCCCTGCCAAGCAAGCACAATGGATGTGCTGTGTGTGTGTGTGAATATACCTAGAGGTGAGGTTGGGTCTTGGGACTGGGGTTGGTTTGACCATGAACTGGCTCAGTGTCTCCAAGACTCCTGAATTGTGAGAGCTCGGGAGAGATTAAACCTGCCCTGTCTGGATTGCACTGTGGGGAGAAGGCGGGGAGCTATGGTGGATGTTTTCTTGGCTGCGGGGGAGGGAGGCAGTCCCCACACACTCCCCCTGCCACAGCAGCTCCAGGTTCATCACCTTATACACTACACCACACTGGCTCTCTATTTAGAAAGAATCAAGTGCATGCTCAGTGCTGTATGCTTTTTCCCTCCCAGGGGCCACTTTAAAAAATAGTACAAGCTCCGAGGGCCCCAGAGAAGTTGGGGCAAAGAAGGAGGGGCTGAAGGGGTGCGCTCAGCAAGAGGGTCCAGATCATGGATCTATCCCTTGTCCTCGGGTGCATGCCCTCGTCCCTGCTCCCTTACCTTGAGCTCAGTCTTTCAGCACTTGGGGGCAGGAATTGGATCTGGGGGCAAATACAGGAACTAGAAAGGGGCCAAATAAAAACTAGCCACAGGCTGCATTTGGCCCCCAGAACTGAAGTTTCTCATCTTTGCAAAAGACCCCCACAAAGTTTCCATAAAGGGGTTAGCTACAGCATGAGCACGCACACAACCGTTAAAGCTATCAGTGTCTGGATTCAGGTATACTGTACCTGAGAAAATTAGATAGCAGATACAATATAACCATCACCTAATGCAGTTTGTGCTTCCCTCTCTATTTGTGGCGTCCTTCTGATGTTTCCTATTATTAGCTCCATTCCCATTGAGACTGCACACGACTAAATTTATGCTCTGCAAACGGTATCACTGCTTTCAAGGCTCATGCCATCATAAGATCCAGTATGCCACTGGATCCCAAACATCCTCCACCCACCAGAGAAAGGATTCCATCATCAAGGCCCCATGCACAGGAGTGGACATGAACCTCGATTGCCAGCAGCACCAAAACATTTTTTTTTCTAAAAAGTATAGTCCACTTGATTATATCATCCACCACAGGGGATTTGAATCCAGGGCCTCTTGCCCCTTAAACAAGGAGCCTACCTCTAGACGAATGTGCTCTTGCTTTTTGCAGCAGTCAAGGAAGTAAGATAGCTGAGAATGGTTTTGATCCCTTGACCTCTGGCTTATGGGCCTAATACAATGCTGTGCCACTATGCAGATCCAGAGGTTACTTGAATTCCAGGATCAGGGTCCCATGCACAGGACTGGACATGAACTTTTGACGGCCAGCAGCAGCAACAGAAAAAAAATAATTCTCAAGGTACAGTCTTTATCCCTTCCACTTGACAACAGCAGCAGTATAGGGGATTTGAACCCAGGACCTCTTGCTCCCTCAGCAAAAGTCTTCCCTTTAAGCCACCAAGGTCTACTATGTATGCTACTTTTTTCTTGCCTCAAATCAAATAGGTAAGGAAGAGTGCATGACATAAGTATAAAGTTAAAGCATACAGACAATACTTTAAAATCATAATTAAACATCTTATACCTATCCATTGCACAATGTGTGAACAGTGGCATGTACTTTGAGCATTTACCGATTCTTCTATTCAAACCACATTCACTGTTCATGACAAAATCCATGAGAAAACTCCATCAACTGTGGATTGCATCCCAGAGGAAATTTCCCTGGGACTCCCAGTGAACTCAATAGACCTCTCAATGAAGAAAGTTAGCTTGACCTTAACTATGGATGGAGGAGGAGGAGGAGCCACTACCACGACTCCATAATCCCGTGGTGCAATTTGTTTGGGGAAGACCACAGAGAAAAAATGATATCCAGAATTGCCAAAATAAAATAAAATAATAATAATAATAATAATAATAATAATAACAACAACAACTTTTTGGATATCTAGGAAGTTGTGTAAGACTTATTATTATCTCTTGGAACGTTCACATGGAGATTGTCTCCAGAAGTTTGCAATGTTCAGGTTTAGGCATACCTAAATACCTAAGTCAATACCCAGCATAACCCACAGTTTCCATAGGGTGTGCATGCATATAACCCCAAGGGAAAGGAGTACCAATCACTATGTTAGTGGTTTGTGGAAAGAGGTGCCAGGTGGCAAAAATATATAAATAAAATAATCCTCCAACCCTCACACGGATTTGTCCATCCTCTCACTTTAAAGGAGTTTGATGAAAAACCATGGAATGATGCAGCTTTGCTTGACGTGTTTTATGTTCTTTTTAGGCTCTGGCCCAAGCTCCAATTTGTCACAAATGAGGCACATTTTATGTGGCTTGTTGCAATGATGTTTTGTGATGCATTACATGTGTCCTGACAATAACAGTTTTACACAACAAATTTTAAAAGTGAAACATTTATCCAGCCAGTATTACCAGGGCAGTTCAAAGCCACATTATACCTGTTTTAGACAGAACTCTCTACCCTCTTCAGAAGCGCTGTGTAAGTAGTACAAGTACAGAAGGTATAACCATATAAATATTAAGATCCAAATTTATTTCTTTAAATATTGGACTTTAAATGTGGCCTATTCACATGCACTGGAAGATGTTTTGTAGAACCCACAACCCTACTGACAGCAGTTCCAGGACGTATGCGAAGGTTCTGCATATGTCCAATTTTTAAACTGAATTGTCATTATTACAGGAATGTTCCTTATTATATGTTTTTCTGAAAAACTGAAACTAGTGAAATATTTGAAGTCCCTCAGCCCTGCTAGTATTTTCTACATGAAAATTGTATTGCTTATTTTTCCAAATATAGTTCAGTCACATTCCATAGGATAATTGGATAATATATGATGTTCACTTATGTAATTTTATAGTACCTCCTATGTTCACTACCTGCTAAGTTCTAAAATTACCTGAATTCAATATGACCAGTCTTATAGTAATAAGTTTGTGGGGTGAAGCCAGAAATGGCAGGAGATAAAGGCAAAAAAGGTCTTGATTAGTTTTCTTCTATGAATACCTGGAAATAATTTTATGATACCAACAGTTCATTACAGTGAGGAAGGTATCACTATAGAATGTTTCTAGATGGTTACAGCTCCCATTCAAAGTCCATTGTTACAGGAATGGCTGCGAAACGTATGGGTGCTGCTCCGGAAAGAATGAAATGACGGTGTACTGGCTTTTCATCCAAACGCGGATCCAAAAGGAATACCTACAATTTGAGGCCACATGGGAGGAGACATTCTGCTCCCCAGTCAGTACTACTGGGGAGCTATGGGTGGGGCTAGCCTGCTCCCCACTGATTGCTTGCTGAACAGGGAACATACTAGTCAGACCCACACAGCAATGTTGTATGGCAGGAAGCAGCAGACCATATCCTCTTGTCCTAATGCACCATGAGTGGAGATTCTGGCCCAGTCAGTCAGTAGCATGATGCCTTATTTGTAGGATCTCCTGCCTTGGACCAGGGGGTTGGACATGATGACTCTTCAGATCACCTCCAACACTACTGTTCTGTGATGCTGAGTCTCTTCCTGACTGGGAATGTTGCTGGCAAACAGGAAGTGCTGTTCTAATTGCAGACCCAGTGGAAAGGATCCTGGAACTCCTGCCATAGGGATGTGCATGCTATAACACATGCTCCAGCACACGTGAAGAGTCCACATACGTTGTTCTCCACTACCCAAAGCAAACACCCATTGGGAACTGTTATGGGGCCTCTCCAGCTTAATACTCAAGCAACTGCAGTCCTAAGAACACTCTCTTCCTGGTTTGTCCTCTGGGAAGCCTGACCCCTTATGTTTTTCTCCTCTTTGGCTGTCATTGGGTGGGCTGCGCATGAGACAAGGAACAGGGCTGAGACGAGAGCAAGTGTTTCTGTTACGTAGAGAAATACTGACCTTTTGGAAGCACTTGCAAGTGTGTGTCAGTACTTTGTCAGTCTCTGGTGATTCCACTGTTTCACCATTGTCGATAACAGCACCTGCTGATTTTTTGTCATTCTATGTCGATTTCATCACTTTCTGGCATTTTTCTGTCATTTTCATCATTCTTTGTTATTTTTTTGACACTTTCCAGGACTTTTCCAACAGTTTAACATCATTTTCATTGCAATTTTCAGTACATCCTTGGCACTTAGCCAGCACTTTTGCATCTTCCTAGCCCTGGGGGTGCACACAAGTGTACATGAGACTTGGAATCAGCCCTGCTGCACCTCTGTTCAACTTGCAAAAAATAATGACAAATGGCGAAAACAGCGGCAAAGCTGGTAAGTTTCCATGTTGTGCAAATGAAGATGAATGACCTGTTTCCAATCAAAACAGCATTCACTCTGATTTGTCATTTCGGGCCTAGAAAAGGACCCTGCTGTGAGGGGTCTGTTTGGGGCCCTAATAAAGGTGGAGGAGGTAGGTCCTATGGTAGAGTTTGCCTGGAGGGCCCAAGGGAAATCTACTTTGGCCACTGACTCACAGATTGATATGTTCACTATTAGCCTCTTCTTGTTTCTATTGAAATCAACATCATAGCTTTGATTGGACTCAGGATTAAATGCTCAAACAGTTAGGTGCTGACCTTAATCGAGAGTAATAAGCATTATACTCAGTAAGTTCACAGACCTTTCTAGTTAATAGACATTGTACTAAAAAATGCAGTCTTTTGGAATAATTGTGAAAAACACCATAAGGTCATGCAACTTCTAAATAAGCACATCTCCATTTAAAACAACCTGTTATTTTATTTTATTTTATTTTATTTATTTATTTTTAAAAACTGCCGAATACTAAAAGACTTGTGCTTTTACATTTCATTAAAGAGACTGTGATAAAAAATATAATCAGATTTCCCCTCCACACTCCTCAAGTGACTATTGCAGTGGGAAAGGCTATTATGCATGATGAAGATCTTCTCAATTCTTCCCCTCCAAAATATCATTCCATGAAGAAAAAAGTTCAGAGAGAGGATTAATGTGATGTAATTTTCAAGTCCATCTGAACATGACCAGATTTAGCTCTTTCTAAATGCTGCAGCGGCTGCTCTTTTCCATGTTACCACTGGACAATGTGCCTCCATAGAAACCATATCACAAAACCTGTAGGTAAGAGCAGGGGCCAGCTACCCAGAGGGAGTAGCATGCACCATGATAAAGCAACCTGCAAGGTATTTCTTGGACACCCAGATTTACAGAGAAGAATATTCCTTGTAGATAAGGCCTCCTTTGTGTTCTGTGGAACAGTGAAGAATCTGGATACTACACATCCTCTCTCACAGCTAAACCAAATGGGACTGTGTGGCTTACAGTGAAAACTGTGGGATATGGATATATCTACATCTGTAGAGCCACTTGAATACAAGTCTCTTGTGAATTACAGGTCCTGAGCTTTGTCCACATAACTGGTAGTGTGAGGCCTCATTTAAGAATGTGAGTCTGCTATTTACATGAGCCAAGAGGCCCAGGACTTCATAGATCATGTACTAGAGTTTCACATAATAAGATCCAGAGATCTTCATTTCAAAAGTCAGGTGTTGAGGTGGGAGTGGCAGTGCAGTGGCACCTGGCCTGTGCACAGCTGAGACAGGGATACATAACACTCCAAACCTTGACATCCCAAGATCTGCACTTCATTCAAACAGGCCACTTTTTTCAGGCACCTTTCACTGAGCAGCAGGCTACTGACTTTTCTACACAGCCAAAGAGGAACCTGGCCCAAAAGCAGGATATTTTAATGGTCATTATGGTGGTGGGCAGCCACAGATCAAGACATGACTTTCCATCAAAAGCTTGACATCTGTGGTCAATTATATGGGCTCACTGAGACCGCGTCATTTCTAAAAATTTGCCAGTTTCCAGTCATCATTACCTGGTTACTATGTTCAAAGCTATCTGAATAGCAAATGTCAAGGAATATGTGATAATGCATAGAAAGCACTATGAGTGGATGAGACCGGGTCAGATAGGCAAAGACATACAGAAGCATGACAATTGAAGTCAGAACATTCAAGCCAGGATAGTCAAAAGGTACTCTGCTTGCATTTATATTTCATGCAAGGTAGGTGCTGGTTATGTTGACTTTTCACCTGAATAAAGAACACTGATGTTTGGACTCATCCAGTTGACTGCTTTAATGAGGGCTTGATTCTGTGGCAATTTAGTAACAGGAAAAAGGCCACTTATGCAGCCATTGCTCTTTACATAGGGATTTGGTTTTGCCCATGTAGTACCAACACATTTCAGAGCAACTGGCCTTTCTTATTGTTGTTATTAGAGTTGAAACAAATATCAAATTCCATGTTGGCAAGTATCATTTTCCTATTTGTCTAGATAGCCAAATAAATATTCACACATTTACTGGATATTGAAATAAATGGAACTGCAATCAAGTTTGTTTCTTAATTTATTCTGATATTTTGGTTCAGAATCCTTTCTTATTTTGGTTAGTTCAGTTTAGATAGTTGGTTATTTGACCTAATATCCAAAACAACCAGAAAAACCAAACGAGTTTAAGCAAAATAAACAAACAAATCAGGGATGTATCTGCTTCACTAGGATGAATCCAAAGCGGGCAAATTAATAAAATATATCCATTTTTTTAGATTATTAATTTCAACACTAGTTATTATTTTTATTGCTGTAGCACCTAAAAGCTAGGGTCTCAATGGATTAGTCACTGCAGAAGCATATAACAATGAAAAGAGTCCCCACGTCAAATCTCTTACAATCTAAGTACAGATCTAAATGCCACAGGCTGGAACAATATGATCTCAATTTAAAGCTATTTTGAAAATTTAATGCCATGCATTTTCACAAAGTACTTGAAAAACCTTTTCAGCTGGTTGCCACTCAATAGATACATTTACATGGACAGCACCCACAGTTCTGATCCATTTCACTTCTGGGTGGCCCTTCCTTCTAAAGGTGGGCCACCAGATGTGCAGGTGGAGCAGAAGCAGATCAGGCAATGCCTGCTCTACTCCAGCCCTGCTAGTGGTGCTCCAGAATATCCTAGAGCACCACCAGAGGAGCTGGCTACCCAAACCTGGGTCATAGAGTTGTGGACGGCAGCCTAGAGTGGTGGATGTTCAACCTGCAGCTCTATGGTGTGGGGAAGGGGACGTTGCATGGGTGGACTGTGGGCCACGGCAGCAGCCAGGTCCATTTAAACCCAGCACTGTCAGAGCTGCACACAGGGGATGTGGGGCTGGCGAGTGGCCACCCCTAGAGCAGGTCCAGGAATGTCCACCACTGGGTATAGAATACTGGGGAAATTATAACTATGCTGGGCTAGTTCAACACTGCAGAAAATTTAGGTTTTTGCAACACTTTAGTCCAACAATCTCTAACTGCTGAACAAGAGATCACAGAATGATAACATCAGTATTAAAAAGTCAGTATAGAAAGTACTAGACTACTACATGGGGTGTTTTTAAACAGACAGGGAGAAGGCGAGAGTCCTAGAGCAGGTGCACATCTGGTAGTGGCTTTTCAGATGGACAGGTCGACCTGGAGCTTAAGTGGGCTGGCACAGGCAAACGTGGAGCTACTGTCCATCTCTTTACATTACACCTAGTGTGTAATGTTTGAAACACACTGAATTAAATTTTTTAGCAGGTGATAATATAATATGAAAGTGTTAGCTGACACTCTCAGGAAGCATATTGTTGTGTGAGAGAAAATGTTTGTAAGTAACACCTCCTGGGAAAGTATTGTGAACACCAGGCGGGTTGGTGAAGACATGTTACTACTATATGCAGTTATAAGCTGAAGTTTGTTAATCAGCTCTGTGGCCATTTTTACATGGATTCCCTCCACCCCCCCCCCCCGCTGGGTATGCAGCAGGTGTGCGGTGGGGGGGTCCATGTAAACGCTGCGGCAGTGGGTGGGATGGGTGTGTGCCCATGGGAACACCATGGGTAGTGGGTGGGGGTGAGTTCATGCTCTTGTGCAACCCCCAACTCTACCCATCTCCACCCATCACCCACCCATGGAGCCATCCGGCAAACTGGAGGAGGTTCCCTGGGTGGAGGTGGGCATGCACTGCAGCCGCACACCCATCCCCCCACCCTCCACGGTCCATTTAAAAAGGGCCTGTGTCACAATGAGATCTTCTCTGTTCACTGAGCCACACTTATGGATCTGAAACAGGTGGGTGAATCAGGAATTTGGAAAGATCAGATTTCTTCAAAGCATCCAATCCATAGCACTCAAAGAAGAAACCCAGGAAGTACTCCAAAATACTAGTCAGTTTTGACCATTTAGGCATAGATACTTAAATAACTCCAATAATTTTCTCAGTTTCAGATCACATAGTTCTGAAGCTTCCTCATCTAATATTCCATATCTCAAAGGCCAAGTACATTGCAAGGATTGGGAACACCTGTAACCAGTTATTAAGACTTTTCTGCTATTATATCCTTATGTGGACTTCTTTGGAGACCCAGATTTCAGAGCAACTGTCATTTTGTATGCACTATACATTTATGCCATCACTTTTCAAGATATGGAAGAGACAGTGAAACATATTGACCATTTTATTTAGACAATTATTTCTTGTTCCCATATTCACTATCCATATTTAATTTCCAGCACAGACTATCATGCCTGTTTGAAAGTCAGAGGGGGCAAGATTCTGGGTTAGTGTAAACTTGGTTGAGCACACTGAGTTCAGCAGCACTATGGCCCTTTTCACATGGGTGGTGGTGGGTGGGGAGATAGGTAGGTGGTGCATGGGTTGTCGGTGCATTCCCATGCACCCCCACCCAACTCCACCCATTTCCACGCATGGAGCATCACGCATGGACACCTGTTATTTTGTGTGTGGATGATGGGTAGAAGTGGGTGGAGCACATGAATATGCACACACACCCAGTATTCCCACGGGTGCCCACCCATCCCCTCACACCCACCATGGTGTTGGCATGGGCACCCTCCACCCACACACATGTGCAAGGGGGGGCACCTATGTGAAAAGGGCCTATGGCTACCTAAATTAGTTTAGTGTGTAATCGAGGTGTGGGGAATCTTTTGCTTCCTGACAGGAGTGTGCAATTAATTTTCATTTGTACAGTTACTCAAATGAAAAGAGTCCCATGAAAACAAATGAATGAGCAAACAACATTTGTTTGCTTTCATTTGTTTTTGTATAAAAAATAATAAAATCATTTTAAAGAATCACTGTGTATGTGAAAAATGGCCATCCGACCATTCTGCATATCTGCACCTTTTTCCAAAATGGTGGTGGTACTATCGCCACCATTTTGGAAAAAGGCATACAGCCTGCACATGAGCAGTGCCCATTTTGTGCATGTGCAGACTAGTGCCCTTTTCCAAAATAGTGGCGAGACTGTCATCACCATTTTTGAAAAGGGCACATATGCAAAGAATGGTCTGGTAGCCATTTGCAGAAACACAGTGATTTTAAAAATATTTTTAATTTTTTTTATGAAAACCAACGGTTTTATACTGAAAACCCCCAAACTAAATGTTTTTCGTTAAACAAAAACTAAAATTAAAATGGATGAAATCCCTTCTACACACCCCTACCTCCTAAAGGCCACTTCTGAAAATTAGTATAAGCTCCATGAGCTGGATAGGGGTGAGGCTGGGGATGTTGAAGGTATGTGTTCAAGATGGGTGAATGAAGACGAGGGTCCAGATCATGGTATAACCATGGATCCATTCCTTATCCTTGAGTTCTTGCCCTCATATCTGCTCCCTCTCCCTGAGTTCACTCTTTTAGTGCTTGAGGATAGAGACTGGATCCATGGGTCAGATCCAGGATTTTAAAAGAGGACAATTTTAAAAACATCAAAGGTACAGCTTCCCTCCCCTCTGCTCCCCACCCCTTGTTTTAATCCAAAGTGGGCTTCATGTTCTCCTTTAGCACTCTCTCATTCCATCTTCTTCCCGGCAACTGACATGCACTTCTGGCACAAGGACAAACATAAAACGTAGGTGTGGGATGAGAAACAGAATCTCTCCAATAAATGCATTATCTCTGAATCAATTACTAAATGAATTTTAAAAGGAATCACACATGCTTCTGTGCTGAAGTGCGTGGAGAGCTCTATTGAAGATAATGGGTGCCCTTCATAACTTCCATGGCCTAGCAGCACCAAACAATGTGAGGAGCAAAATGCATTAGTAACTTTTGACTTTGATGGGAATAAGATAAAAAGAATCCACTGCCCTCCATTTCCTTAATGGCAATTTAGACTTATTTTTCCCTATAGCCTGGGATTTAATGAGAAACTAAGACATAGTGATAAACATGCTATTAAAGCACACAAAAAAATGGTATGGAGAGAAATGGAGGCAGTCATTACCATGAACATGCAGATGTTTTCTGTTTATATTATAGTGTAAGCTTCCATCAGACACTCCTAATTATAGCTTGTGTACTGGCGTTCCTGAAATGCTAGCCATTAACCTTCAACTGAATCACCAGTTTTTGCATAAGGTACATTGTCATTGCAGTGCTCTCTCTATTTGAAAGAGTATCATGCATCCAGCATGAAAGGTCTTTTTGAATGTGGCTTACAGCACATAGTCTTTAAAAAGACCAAATAAAAAAGCTAAACTGAGCAGAAGCTATTTAGCCATTTATTTGGTGGGGGGGGGGGGGGGAGAGAGAAAAAGAAAGATCTTTTAATTGCAGCATCAGTAATAATGAGTTTCTGAAGAATGCTTTTGCTCAAAATGAAGGGAAATACAAAGAGAATTACAGGAATAATTTAGCAATTTCAAAAGGAAAGATGTGCAATTATAATGTACAATTAAATTCAAGGCTATGCTTGACAAAAGGAAAGGGGAAACTGTGTGGCGTAATCCAGAGGTACATCATTTAACAAGTGAGTACTTGTAGTTTGGCTAATTACTACTTAAAATTCCAGTCGTCGTTCCCCCCCCACCCCTCCTCTTTTTCTGCAACTAAAGGGTAAAGTGGTAAGAATAAGGAGTTCTTCATTTATTCCTGCATTTTAAAATGTATTTATTTTATTTTTTATAAATCATCCCAACACTTCCAACTGGAAGAAATGTGCTGTAGAAAACTATGAAAGATACCAGAATTCATTGATCCCTGGATTAAAAAATAAGCCAAAGGGTGTTTTCAAATGAGATGCTACCCCACATGGTCACCCAGGAGCCATGGATCCAACTGCCCACCTGAAGGTGGAGTGTCCAGATCTACACTCCTGTGAGCCATGGAGCACTACTTTTGGTCACACACAGAGACTGCTAGGAAATCTGGAGTGCTCCATGTGAGGAAGGCCTAATGGATACATGACAATGGGCAGCAAAGGAGCCCTTGCTCATATGTACAGTGGTAGACAGGCCTGCCACTCATAGGCACTGTGGGTAGGGGAAGTGGCTTTTGTAAGTCACAAGAACTGGCCAGGAGTGCTGGGGAGCCTAGGTCCCCCAGCGCTCAAAGCCAGGACACGTCACTGACAAAGGCCAGTTCCCCGTTGTCCATGGCAGGGGGAGTAAGTGGTGGCTGCATCTATGGCCACGGTATCCACTAGGGGTGGGAATATCGGTATCAGATTAATCGGATACACCAGATAATCGGGTATATTGGATTAATCCGATAATCACCGGTATCGGCATACTGTTTTTTTAACATTGGCCATGTTACCGTTTTTTTTACATCGCGGCCACTGAAGTAAATGGCCGCAATGTAAAAAAACCGGTAAAGCAGCCAATGTTAAAAAAACAGTATGCCGATACCAGTAAATCTGATACCGGGGAGATCTGATACTGAGAAATCTGGTATCCGGTATTCTCCCTGATGTTCCACCCCTAGTAGCCACTCTGGGAGCCTCGTATTAGAATCGCTTCCCTTGCACTCCACCTGAGTGGGTGCTCTGCAGAAGAGTCACTCTTCGGCCCTGGACACACACACGCCATCGCCTTGCTCATTTAAAAACATCCAAAGTCATGCAATTAGCCACTACATCCAAATTTTCAATACAGTGTGTATGTAAAAACTGTTATTTTAAAAATAACAATCACAGACACCTATTAAACAACCTTAGTCTTTCTTAATATTCAAGTTAATATTAGATGGTATGATTCAGACTAATCACAGTGACAGAATAATGGACATTTTTAGACACATGTTAAAGTTCCGAATGTTTTAATCTTCTTGGTTTAAAAGTCCACAAATTAAGTTCTGGATGCATTTTTCACACACACACTGTCCTAAGGCAGTTCCTGGATGCATTCTCCACACAAACACTGCCCTTAGGCAGCCTAAAGTAGCCGCAGCTGTAGACATGACAGGTTGCCATGGAAACCAAGTAACCACAACTTCGCCCTCTGTGTTGGCTTCCTTTGGTTATATGGATTCAGCCATTCCTTCCCCACTCATATCTTGTCCATCTCATTTCTATTCAATACTCGACTGCCAAAGACATCCACCGTGCCCAACATTTTGATCATGTTCAACTCCTTCTCTGCTCCCTCCCCTGGCTCCCACCTGTGCTTTGCATGTAGCACAAACTCCTTGTCTGCACCTTTAACTCCTCCCTCTTTTCCTGTTACATTCCCTCCCTGGGAAAATCACTTTTCCTCTGCCACCATCCTCACCTGTTCCAGAGTCTCCTGCTCTGTAAACTGTCTTTGTTCTTTCTTCCATGCTGTCCTCTATGCCTGAACACATACATTCTAATTCCTTTCTCCTAACCTTCAAATCCCTTGTAAAGCCTTTTTCTTCCATCAGACTTTCCTTAGTTCCTCACCCCCACAGACTGCTTACTAATGTGGCTTCTACTGTATTTTTATTCAGGGATCCATTCTCCTTTGTAAAGCTAACCGTGTGCATGGTACGAGTTCTCAACATCATGAATGTATCTCTGGGTATTAACAAACATGATGGTGGCCCACTTTGGCCTACAAGCCACCAACACTTTTGTTGGTGTACCACCAGATGTTCGCCTAGAAGCCCGAAGACAACTAGGGTCACAGTCTGGGCTACCATGAGCCTAATTGGGACAAAGTGAAACACAGACAGCTATCACATATGTTTTAGCCCTCTGTGACCTGTGCTAGATCAGGTCCACCATAGCAGCTTTCATTGGTCACCATGATGCACATCATGGCAAGGGGCGGAGCTCTGGGCACAGTGTGGGAATGGGGCCAGCCATCACATCCAGCCCTTTTTACATGGGTCACAGCGTGTGTGTGTGTGCATGTGTGTGTGTGTGTGTGTGTGTGTGAGAGAGAGAGAGAGACGGTGTCCATGACAGTCCATGTGTGGTGGATGAGGGGAGTGTGTAGATTTGCATATACCCATCTACACCCACCTCCATCCATCTATATGCATGGAGCAACCACTTTTTTCACAGGTTATTCCATGCATGGTGGTTAGGTGGAGGTGAGCGTACATGCATGTGCATGGGAGCATATATGTACACCCACCCAGCTGCTGCAGAGTTTACACAAGACTCACCCACACTTGAACACCCAGATTTCTAGGTGTTCGTGCATGGGTATTGCCCATGTACAAAGGGCCTCTGTTAACACCCAATGTCTTCCTATGTTTCTCATTCCCTGGTCTCTCCTCTCTTGTCCGTACTACATTGTAAGACCATCCCCCAAGTCAGGGACCTCTCTCTAATTAATGATTGTTCAGTGCTGGCACTATAAATAAATAAAATAAATAAAAATAAAATAATAACAATAAGAAATTGTATTATTTTTCTGAGTAGCAACTAGAAACCTCAATGGACTAGATATCATACTTGATATTTTCCAAGCTGTCTAGGAGGCTTAACCCCAATTCCATATCACTATTTTTCAAATTGCTTGGAAAATCTCAGCCTGTGTATCATCCTGATTTTCAGACATAATGGGTGCAATCCAACACCCCCTGATAAGCTGCACCTGTGTGAGGCACAGTTTGAGTATGCTGGTGTTCAGGTGCTGGCTCAGCAAGTCACAGAAGGCATTGGCGTACCCCTTCTGAAATGACCTGCTGTACACACGGCACACCTGCGCAACCTTGCTCACGCCGTCCAGTTCAGTGCTGTGCTTGCCCGTCGGCGTAATTCAGATGTTTGATTGCACCCAATGTGTAATTTCTCTCTCTTCTTCATAAATCAGGAATACAACTTTCAGTTCTGGGTCTATGCATTATGTTGGAATTGACTTTTCTCATTTTCAATAAATAAATAAATAGAATAGACTTTTATCATTTCCAATAAATAAATAAATAGAATAAATAAATTTGTTTGTCTGTACTATTCTGGGTCCATAAAGGCTTGTAATGCCATGAAAAGGAAGTACTTTGAATAACAGACCCAGATAACCTTTTTTCTAAATTTCTGACATGTTTTAATATTAAAATATTTAACTGGACTTTGTTAAATGGTGGTGGTAAGCAGGTGCCATAATAAAACTATATGATCATCTTTAAAGCTATGACATTGTAGTTTGTCTTTCTTAGTCCCTGATTCATCTTCAAGAACCTTTCGGGAAGGTTTAAAAGTAACTTCTTCTGAGTGTGGAAATTCAGAATGCTTTTCTGAAGAGAGCATTGTGTGTTTGCTCAGTGATAGAACATGCCCATCAGAAATCCCATATAGTTTTTAAAAAGTTATGGTTTACACAAGTTACTTTTTCCAGCTTGAAAAATATGCTCAGTGATTTCACTCTTTCGTTATTTTTCAACTACTCAATATTTTGGCTCATAAAGAAAGTACATAAAACATCTGCAAACCCCACCCCCCCAAACAACAAAAACAAAACGCGAAACTACTTCATAAATATGCTGAATCAACCAGAGTATGTAAAACTTGAGAGTTACCCATTCACCTCAGTGGGCGTAGGAGCCTAATGCTATCTGTCATTCCCAGGCACCATAAAATATATTCAGGTTTATCAAGTTACATGGAATCATAGAAATAAAGACCCCTTTCACACAGATACTCTAACACTGATAACATGGGTGTTACATTTTAATATACATGTTGCAGGGCTACAGGTGTTCTCTATGGTCTTTTTCACACAGACACTCTAGCGCTGATAAAATGGGTGTTACATTTTATTATACATGTTGCAGGGCTGCAGTGTGCTCTATGGGTGCCCTGTAACATGTATAATAAAATGTAACACCCATTTTATCAGTTTTAGAGCATTTATGTGAAAAGAGCCATAGTGTTGAACAGACGTGAGAGGGTGAAGGTGAGAGTGGGGAAGGCCAGTAAGAAGGATGATGTAATAGTCAAGGTGAGAGATGATTACAGTATGGGCTAGAGTTTTAATAGTGCAAGCAGAAAGGAAGGGCCAAATTGTGGTGATGTTATGGAGGGAGAAGTGACAGTCTTTCACAACAGACTGAATAGGAGTTGTAAAGAAGAGAGAGGAGTCCAAGATGAATTCAATACAATATGCATGGAGTATGGGATGGATGGTGACACTTTCAATGGACTGAAAGAGTTAAGAGGGAGACAATGGGAAGTCCAGTCTCAGAATGACATGTTTGAGTTGCCTTGGCGAGACATCCAAGTGGAGATATCAAAGACAGAGTTGGAGATGCAAGACTAGATGGAAGTGAAAAGATAGACGTGGACATCTTCAGCATACAGATGGTTCTTGAAGCCATGATATTTGATGAGTTTACCCAGAGTGTAAAGAGAAAAGAGAAGAGGAACCAGGACTCTGAAGGGAAGAGAGGCAAAGGAGGTAGCGGCAAGACAGACGCTGGGTACTTTTAGATGGATGTGGGGCTGGTCAACTCTGGAGCCCCTAAATCCAGCCCCACCTGGGACAAGTTTAAAGAGACACAGTGGGTTCCCCAGTCTGCAGTCTGCCTGTGAGGTGTCCCCCCAAAGAGTTGCAGGCAGATCACCGGAGACTCTAGTCTGCTGCCTGCAACCCTATGGAGTTGCCCGGGGCAATGGCCAGCCAGAAACAGAGTTGCAGCATTAATGCAGTGAGAAGATGGACCTCAGTTATGCCTTGGGCTGGTGTCTCAGGTTTGGCCAGCCCGCTCCACAAGCAGTGCTCTGGCCCAGAGCAGGCAGCACCTGCTTCGATTCAACATCTGGCAGACCATCTTTAGATGGATGGACCATTCTGGGTGGGTGCAGGGATGGGACTCTGGGCAAAATTTCAGTTTCGGTCAATTTCGGTTTCGGTTCTCCTGTATTTCGGTTCTTTTTTGGTTTCGGTACTATCGGATCTTTTGCATTGATTTTTGTACCGGATTTTTAACATTGCAGTTTTTCAATGGGGGAAAACCGCAATGTTAAAAATCCGGTACAAAAAATCAATGCAAAACTTCCGATAGTACCGAAACCGAAAAAGAACTGAAATTTCGGATTAAACCGAAATGGCCATTTTCAGGTACTTTTGGTTTTATCCGAAACCGAAATTCCCATCCCTTGTAGGAACAATTTACAGAACAAGTTAAGAACTGCATGCTATAATCTAAGGGAATGAACTAAATCAAGGAGGCAGAAGTGTAAAAGACAGTAGAGGTCAAGCAGAAAAAGGAAGGAATAGAAGACCGCAGACTTTTAGAGACTTCAGTGGGCTTTGGAACAGGCTTAGAGGTGCAACTGGCCACCTGCAAAAACAGGCACCCATTTGAATCTGGGGTTCCTTACACAACCCAGCCACTTTCAGGCACCAATAGGTGCCCAAACGTGACCCAGTGGGCTGCCTACACCCTCATGCTCCCTAGGCTGGCTCATCCACTGGCTTCTGCTCCTCCCAGCTGAAGTTCAGTTCTGCAAGTTCTTTCTGATCTGCTTTTATGAGTGGGGGATGGAAGTGAGGAGGCTTAGGGATGAACTTCGGGGCTCATATTTACATGCTGTCTGGGAGCAAACTGGACTGCATCTCCCAGCATTCTCCCAGAGATGTTTAGGAGCATGCTTTGAGAAAACTCATTCAAAACACAGGGAGGCAGAGTCCAGAGCAGTGTGCCTGGCCCCCACGTGGTTTTTTAGGTGAAAGGTATTCCCCCTTTCCCCTTCCCTGGCCTCACTGCTCTATTCCATGACCACCCTTCCCTGACACCTGCTGCCCTCTTTCCTGACCCCCCTTCCCTGGCCTGCACTGTCCATTTCCCTACACCTGCTGCCCTCTTTCTCTCCCCCCCTCCTTCCTGGCCCCTGCCCCTGTTACCAACAGGTTTATAGGGTGGGAGCAACTGCTCTTACCCCTTGTGTGTGAATCCCGGTGTGACGTCGTGTGCATCACTGTTCCCTCCTTTTGTCAGTAACTCCTACAACTGTCTTCAGTGGGGGAGTGTCTGGGGAAGAGCTTAGAGGGCGTGGCTACAAACAGGAGCTGCAGGGAAGGACTGCCTGGTTTCACCTGGGGGCTTTGTGTCTCCTCCTACAGGTAACCCATATAATAGAGCGCTGCCCTGAGGGCGGCGGCCTTAGGGCGAAGTTCTGTTGGCGGTGCCGTTTGCGGGGCAGTGGAGGCGGAGGCGGCCCCCTTTGTTTGTTTGAAGACGAGGCTGGCGGCAAGAAGCATTATAGGAGGAGTAGAGCTTGGGGTGGACCCGAAGATCGGAAAGTACACAACTGACACCTTGCTCAGACTTCAGCCTGGTTTGGAGAGGGGGCTCGGGGAACAGCGCTTGCTACCATTATCCCCAACTTACCTGACAGCAGCTGTGAAGGGGGCGGGCCGACTTGCGGAGGCAAGCATAAACAACAGATAGACTACTTTAGACCATCATGACCCCCCCGCCCAAGCTGCTTAAACAACAAAGACTGGAGACCTTTTTTACGGGAGCTAGGCCAGGCAGCCGGGTTAATCTGCCGGCCCCTCCTGTGATTACCAGTAACTCCTTCCAGCCATTAGAAATCCTAGGTGACTCGATGGATAATGTTGCAGGGGACCCACAGAGGCTCAATTCAGTGGCCCAAGAGGTGACCGAACTCCCTAGTATGGCAGAGGGGGCCACCAAAGGAGACAGAAGATTGGAAGACGATCTGGTGGCCAAATTTCTTACGGACCATGTCCTCTTGACAGCAGAATCTGTCCACTTTATGTTTATAAAAATGTCAGAGATACAACTGCAAATGGATAGGATGGCGGGACTTTTACAGGATTTGGGCCCAAGGGCCATAGGAGGAGGGGACCTTAGGCCACAGAAGCAGCAGTTAGGATCACGGAGGGGGCCCAGGGAGGAGGCTTTTCAAGACCCTGCCTCCAATGCAGATGTAGTTGCAGCTAGCCAAGCCCCTACAGTTCCCTTAATAAATATATGTTCAGAGGCGGCAGAACCCTTTGGGTTTGTGCCAACCTCCCTCATTTTTACGATTATGTCACATCGTGACCGGTGGGCCCCACGTTGGGATTCCCCGAGAGATGTGGCAGAGCGTTTGCGTCCCCTCTTTAAGAAAGAGATAATTACAAGAAGGGAGGTTATTGCGGTAGACGTTATGTTGAGTCCGCCTGATAGACAAGTCCTTCTGGTAACCTTTGTCTCACCAAGACTACCTTTTATCATCCTGGCCCACAAAGACAGAGTAGAGGAGCTGGCAGTGTCGGTAAGCAGGGTCTTTCAGGCCCTGACGGACCAGATTAGGGGTGGCTGCCAAGAGCCTCCGAATAGAGGCACAGCCCCAATGAGGGGCCGGGGCCTATATCCTCAGACCATTTTCAGTCCAACTCAGATAAAAGGCGCCTCAGCGAGTACAACAAGAGTTCCTAGCAGTGAACAATTAAGGCAACAAGAACCCTCCGCATCTCAGCTACCTAAGTCAACTCAGACAGTAGTCAAACAGCGCTCTACAATTGTAGCAGGCATGGCTCGGCAAGCTTCGGCCAGGGGTGCGGTTAGGGAGCCGCCTCTCTATAATGAAAACGAGGTAGTGTTTCCCCAGGACTTAGTACAGCCGCCCCAGGCAAAGGCTAAGCAGCGCCACATAGGTGGGGTGGGTATGGCCCAACACGCCCCCGATAGGGGCAAGAATAGAGAGTCACCCACTAGCGACGAAAAGGAGGAAATGCCTGTGCAGAACTCATTACAGCCTTCGCAGGCAGTGATTAAACAGCAGCAAATAGACATTGTGGGGATGGCTCAGCGTCCCGTTGGTAGGGGTATGAATAGGAAGTTACTCCCTTGTGATAAAAATGAGGTAATGCCTGCCCAGGAAATAGCACAACCTCTTCAGGCAGTGGTTAAGCAGCGCCCTACTGGTACAGTGGGAAGGGCGCAGCGACTCCCTGCTGGAAGGGCGGATAGGAAGTTTCCCCCCTACGACGAAAATGAGGTAGTACCAGTCCATGACTCGTTACAATCCTCACAAGCTCGCTTTTTACAGCGACTTGAAGTGTTGCAGAAACAGCTGGGAATGTTGAAAGCAGGCCCACTTAAGTTGGTCTCTATGGAAGAGCTATCTAAACCAGTACTTAAGGCGCAATTTGCATCATTGGCAGTGACGAGCAGGTTATCATCTATTCATTCCTCCACGTGGATTCCTGAGCAGGGGCCCAGTGGGGAGGCCTGTGGGGACGGGGATGATGACTGCCTATTTGGGGCGGAAAACTTGGAATGCCCCCAGGTGTCCCCCCCACAGAGCGTGTTTATTGCTACGGGGAGGGACTCGGAGGAAATACAGCCAGGCACGGACCCCCGAGGTGCCCGATGTCCATTATCCCAAGGGACCATTAGGAGGGAGCTGGAGTGCCAAAGCCCCCCACTATCAGTAACTGGGATGGTAACTGATTTAGTAGAACAAACAGCTCTTGGTGACTTCCTAGAGCCTTCTCTAGTTTCAAAGAAAGTAGCAGATAATGCAGATTGTAGACCAAAAGGTAGAGTTCTTAGACAAAGACGTAAGCTACCTCCGGTAGATACCTTGTGACCAAAGAGGAGGGCCGTACAGCCATTGATTGTGGCCTCATGGAATGTTTCGGGGTGGAGGGCACATAGCCACGATCCGGACTTTTGTCAGTTCTTACAAGGCCAGGATATTATATTAATACAGGAAACCTGGATAACATCTCCGTTGCCAGTGGGGACCTGGAGAGGTCTCCAGACCCTCTGGCTTGAAGCACAGGCTTCCAGGGTATATGGCAGATCTAGTGGGGGTTTGGCTTTACTTTTTGACCCAGCTCGGGTCGGGTCCATTGTCCAACTTAGCTTTATAAAAGCTTATTTTGCACTTTACCTATGCGTGTGCCTTGGAGGGTGTGAGCTTTTGATTGCAAATGCTTACATCCCCCCGCAGTATTCCCCATATTTTGACCCCGAGATTTGGGAGCAGATGCTGGAAATGGTGGCTCTGGCCTCCGAGAGATATCCAATGGCCTCGCTGATTTGGGGGGGGGATTTCAACGCTAGGCTTGGAGATACGACGATGGCCTTAGGTGGAGTGGGGCTGGAGGATACGGCTGATCCCCTTTATATCCCCAGCCGCCACTCTATGGACCGGGTAGTTGGACCAAGGAAAGAAATGATAGGACACCTTTTGGCAGAGCTTGATTTAATCACCATAAACGGGCGGGTTAGTGGAGATCAGATGGGTAATTTTACCTTTCATTCCATGCAGGGGTCCAGTGTAGTGGACCTATTTCTAGTGACATCTTGCCTCTTTCCAGTGGTGGAGAATATGGAGATAGTTCCCTTGCATGTTTCCAACCATTTACCACTGGTATTGTCCCTTGATATCGACAAGCCCATGCGGGGTAATACGGGAGCTGAAAGTGGTCCTGTACCTGTAGCTGTAATTGGAGAGGTTTGGCAGGCCCGTGTCAGATGGACGGCCGATCGAGCCAGTGTACTGGGAGAGTTTTTTGACTCAGCAGCAGGGAGTTCCCTGGTGGAGAAAATTTTGGAACAGGGCCCTGATATTGTAGGGTGGTTTGAGCTCCTGATGGCAGAAATGACCCCGCTGATTACTACAAAGGGGCACGATCTGTGCAGGGGGAGGTTACAGAGAGATAAGTCCTCTCCACCCTGGTTTGACGGCGAGTGTTGTAAGCTTCGTGCTACACTCCGCCGTCTAACTAGAAAACTCAATCACCATCCTTCCCAGGATACTCGAGCCCAGTTGGCCCTTGCTCGGATAGACTATCGTAAGCTGTTAGCTGCAAAATTAAGCAGCTATCAAAGGAAGCAGTGGGCTCTTCTTATATCTGCAGCCAATTCTAGAGATGCCAGGGAGTTTTGGTCTATTATTCGAATATCTCAGCCTAGGGCGGGCGTTAGCGGAATAGCTGATCTGCACCCGAGCGTGTGGGAAATTTTTTATGAAGCACTCTTCTCTAGGGGCAATCTATCTATTGTAGAAGTGGACACTGGCTCATTTAAGGACCTGCCAGGATGGGCCCCAGTACAGCCTGAGGAAATACGGGAGCTTATAACCAATTTAAAATCAGGGAAGGCCCCTGGTCCTGATTTCTTAAGCCCTGAAATCCTCAAAAGCGACCCTGTTAGATGGGCCAGTATTCTGGCGCCGCTCTTTACACACATCAACGAATCAGGGCGTTTTCCTTCAGCGTGGCTGATTAGCACTGTGGTGCCAATATATAAAAAAGGCGATCCTAAACAACCTGGTAATTATAGGCCTATTAGCCTGCTCAGTATTGCTGCAAAATTATACGCCAAGCTACTCCTGAATAGACTGCAAGATTGGGTAAAATTAGAGCAGCTAATTGAGCCTGAGCAGGCCGGGTTCCGCGAAGGACTAGCTACAGCAAATCATATCTTGGTGCTGTCCGCATTGATTTCAAAATATACAGCTGCCAGGGGAAAACTTTACTTATGCTTTATAGACCTTCAGAAAGCTTTTGATATGGTGTGCAGGGAGCGCCTTTGGGCCAAGTTAAGAGCTCTAGATATAGATCCTAGGCTCCTGTTTCTGCTGATGAAACTCCATGATAAGAACTCCTTGAGGGTCCGTTATAACAAGAAGGGAGCTTTATCAAAGGAGATACAGGTACAAGAGGGGGTGCGCCAGGGCTGTCTTTTAGCCCCGCTACTTTTTAACATCTATCTTAATGACGTTGTGCAGGCCCTCTGCAGGGCAGATCTGCATCCCCCTAGGATGGGTAACCGTAGTATCCCGGTACTGCTATATGCAGACGATATGGTCTTGATGTCCCAAACCAGCATTGGTTTGAGACGTGCCATGCAAGCCCTTGGGGCTTATTGCCAGGCAGAATTATTAATTATTAATTATGCTAAGACCAAGGTGCTGGTGGTTGGAAGTAGAAGGGAACAGAAAATCCAGCGCTGGGTAATTGGCTCCAACCCCATTGAGCAAGTACAATGCTTCAAATATTTGGGGGTGCTTTTTGCCTCCAATGGAAGCTGGAAAGCCCATTGGGTGGCTGTTCAAGCCTTAGCTAAGAAAACCTCCAAGGCCATAGTAAGATTTTTCTATGGAAAGGGTGGCAAACTGGTCCTTCCCGCATTACGTCTGTTCAGAGCAAAGGTCGTGGCCCAAATCCTGTATGTACTCCCTGTATGGGGTTTCTCGTTTCTATCTGCCCTGGAATCAATCCAGAATGGCTTTCTGAGAGCTATTATGGGTGTGCCCAGAGAAACCCCGCAGGTAATCTTAAGAGCGGAGGCCTGCGTGCTCCCGCTTAGAACCCACGCCCTCCAGGCAATAGCAAACTTCTGGATTAAGACGGTTTTGTTTCCTCCGTCTGGGGAGTCATTGCTGACGCTAACCCTGGAGTGTGGGCTAGGGAGTATGTGGCTTAGAAGGGTCGAGTGTGAAATGCACTTGTTGGGCTTTACGGCAGAAAGCCTAAGCCAGTGCGGTGGGGCCGCGGCGAGACGACTCCTTAAAAGACGGATACTGGACCAATCCCTACAAGCTGAGAGGGAACGGATGGTGGCCCAAAAAATCGCCTTAACTTATGTACCTTATAAGGCGGAATCTATAGTCCCATATTATTTGTTTGTTTGGGACAACCCCGGGCTATGGGGTGCTTTCCTTAAAATAAGGACCAATACGTTTGCCTCAGCGGTACGTGAAGGCCGATATAAGAAGGTCCCCTGGGCCCTTCGGATTTGCCCCATGTGTTCTCTGGGGGAAGTAGACACCATAGAACACATGATATTTCGCTGCCCGGCCTTAGTGGGACCCAGATGTAAATACTTGGGGAGGCTGGGGGCGTGGCAAGACCTCGCTGCTAAAGGCTTACAGTGGCTCCTCAATCCGGAGGACACCGCCCAAGCAAGGACTGTGGCATGGTTTGCTCTGGCTAGCCAAGGCATTCGTAGCCCCTATTTTACCCGCACATAGCATCTGCTGGGTCGCCCACACACTTGGGGTGGTTGGCCCGCTTATAGAGGATTAATGGATGGTGCAGGGGCTATGCTCTATCGCAAGTAGTTGAAATCATCCCCCTTTTTTTTTCCCCTGTGGGGTAAGGAGATAAATAGGAACAGTCGGTGGTCTTCTGTCCACTCTATTTTAAATTCCTACGGTGGAGCTATTTGCATTTTGTGAACGATAATACCCACAATTGTATATCTGCTGTATTTTAATTTATTTATTTATTTGAATGTGTTTGTTTTGTACAAGATTGTTATAGCCTGGGAGGCAAACAATAAAAAGTTTTTGATTGATTGATTGAACAGGTTTATAGATCAATTATATGAAATGCCAATTGCAATAATTATGTTATTTTTGATTAGTAAATGTAACTTTTATTCCCAGGGGTCCCCTGTTGGTCAGTACTAATTTAAAAGAGAGAAATTGAAAGATCAGGCTGAATAATATTCACATGTTTTATTTGATATCATTAAAAGATAAAGTCCGCAAGTTACATCAATAACTGCATATATAACTATTCCAATATATAATACACAAGCAATCAAAACATATCATCTTAAAACAAAATAGCAAGCAAATAAATCTTCCAAATATTTTTAAATGTTATCTGATACTGGTCTAAAAGCTACACTACCCCTTCTATTAATTACTGAATGAGCCAAGTTATATTTACCCTCCATTCAGTGAGTCCAGCTCCAATGGAAGTTAGAGGTTGGATGTTAGGCTGAGTAGTGATTTAGATGTTTAGGTCAGCAATGGTGCCAGCCCCAGGGCACCAGGGGCACTTCCCTACTGGCCTCCGTGACCCCCCAAAGTAACATTTCCCCCACTAACCTTTCATTCCAGCAGCTGCCAGGCTGCCGGCAGCACTGCGGTGGAGTTCAGAGCCCTGTGCGTGGCTGACACAGCCACACCGGGGTTCTGAACTTCCGATTTGATGATTGCGCATGCACTAGCATGTTGCTTTGTACTGCACATGCACAATCATCCATTGCAATGCCAATCGGGAGGAGGTGGAGGTGTGTCGCGCAAGGCAGGGGAGGGAGGTGTGGCCGTAAGGAGGAGGGGATCGCTGAGCAACCAATGACAAGTTATACACAGAGGTTCTGACAGAGCCTACAGCCTAGACAGAGCCCTGCAAGGGCAAAACTTCAAAGAACACGTGCTGGACGGTTAGGGGTGCCACCAGCGCACGTTCACAGAACTGGCAACATGTGCCAGCCTCATTGGGGGTAGGCTTTCGTTGAAGTCTATGGATGAGAAAACTGGCATGGCAGTATTAATTGGGACTATAGCCCTTGGTGCCCGGGGGGGGAGGGGTGGCGGACTTGGGGGAGCATGTGTGTGTGTGTGAGAGAGATATGATTGGCCGGTTGAACGGGGGCGGGGAGGGGAGTGCTTGTGTGACTGATGTTGACTTTTAAATTTCTTCAGCAATGTCTCATTGCAGGCTTTTTCTCTCACGTGGTGTGAGAGGGTAGGGGCTGCTGCATGCTGCAGAGAGAGATATATAAGATGATTCAACAGGTGCCATTTTATGTCTCTTTCTGAGTCTTACTCAGTGAGTGGGTTCTGAGAGAGAGAGAGAGAGTTTGCAGTTCACCATCCCGACTGAATCTTTTTCAATCCAGGTAGGATCAAATTCAATTCACCCACAAACACTGTTAGTGTTAGATTAGATTTATTTAGATAGTATTTTATTATTTTTAATAATCATCTCAAGGAAGCAAATTAGGTTACATGCCACCCACTTGGCAGTGCCAAGTGGGTACAATCCATCATCATTGAAGCCCAGCATCATCTTGTCCTCACTCAGGTGGGGAAGAAGACGCTGCCCCAAGCTCAGCCTGTCCCTCAGTCCTGGTGGTGAGTATGTTGGAGACCCATGGGGCTTGGCCTTTGCTTTTTGGGGGGGTGAAGGCGCTGTCCCGGGGGCTGGGGGACTTGTCTTGGGAGGAGGGGGGATGTTATAATATTGAGTATAGTATGTTTTAATTATGAATTGTGAATTTAATTATGATTTTATTATGAATTTAATTATGGATTATGGGGTGAACTGGTGGAGTGGGAGGATTTGAGTCTGGCTGGCAGTGGGCAATGGAGTATGGGTAGGGTTGCCATAGAATCAAATTCTAAGAGTGCACTTATGAGATATGCAGGTTGCAGGACTGTATTGGAACCAATGCAGCCCTGAAACCTGGACATCTCATAAGTGCCTTCTAAAAATTTGAATTTATGGCAACCCTAAGTGGGGGGAGTGGGTGAACTGAGAGACATGAGCTGGGGAGGGGAGTTTGGGGGGGGTCACAAGGAGTCAGGGGCCTAGGTTGCTTGAAATGGTGCCCCCAAATGATGCAAACTTTTTAAAACAGGCCTGCTTTGTGTGTGGGCAGACATTTGGTCATGTGGGTGCTAGGAGTGGTGGTCTGGTGGGGCCTAGGTTCCTTGAAATGGTGCCCACAAATGATGCAAACTGTTAAAAACAGACCTGCTGTGCACATGGGCAGGTATTTGGTTGTGTGGGTGCTAGGAATTCTGGTCTGGTGGGGACTAGGTTGCTTGAAATAGTGCCGCCAAATGATGCAAACTGTTAAAAATAGGCCTGCTGTGTGCATGGACAGGTATTTTGTTGTGTGGGTGCTAGGAATGGTGGTCTGGTGCACCCTAGGTTGCTTGAAATGGAGCCCCCAAACAATGCAAACTGTTAAAAACTGGCCTGCTGTGTGCATGGGCAGGCATTTGGTTGTGTGGGTGCTAGGAATTCTGGTCTGGTGGGGCCTAGGTTGCTTGAAACGGTGCCCCAAATGATGCAAACTTTTAAAAACAGGCCTTCTGTGTGCATGGATAGGCATTTGGTTGTCAGGGTTATAGGAATTCTGGTTAGGGATGTGCGAACAGAACTGAGTTTGGAAATTCAGTTTGGTTCCAAAATCGAGTTCGGTTTGAAAATTCTGTTCGGTTGACCGAGTTCGGCCGATTTCTGAACTTATGAACAGAATTTGTACATTCAAAACCAGGATTTTTTGCCTTCCTAACTGGTTCAGATACATCGGAACAGTTCGGTCGAATTCGAGTTCGGTTTGAAAGTTCAGTTCGGTCGACCCAAGTATTCGAGTTCAGTCTGAACTCCAAACTTCCAAACCGCGTTCACACATCCCTAATTCTGGTCTGCAGGGGCCTGGTTTGGAACAGTAACACCTGCAATTCTGTACCATTTCTCTCCAGTACCTTGGAGTTTGAGGTCAGACCCCTGTGTCTATCTCTCATGTCTGTGCTACTCTTGTGGATTGCACTGTCATTGTGTTTGCATCCTGATCCAAAGTATGGCAGAAGTTATCTGGAACATTGGCGATTCCTACCTTCACCGTTTGGAGCAGTTTGTCCATGAAGAGGAGCTTAGCTTTTACTCAGACAACCAGAATTATGACATCTGGTGGTTTGGAAGAGGAGGCATGAGATAGCACGAGATCGTTCCAACATTGGATAGGATTCATAGAAGACGTGATGTTCCACCTCCAATGGGAATCATGATCCACTGTGGTGGAAATGTTATCGGCGCCCTCACTGGTGTAGAATTGGTGATTGCCATGATACGTGATCTGCACCGTATCATCCACTCCTTTGCAAAGAGCAACATTTTGGTGTCAGATTTAATTGAAAGAGCAGTCAATAGGTATGCAAGGCCAAGCCCGACTGATTCTGGTGCACTTTGTTGGTTGAGGAAATTGATGAAAAATGTGAACAGACTAGTTGATGCTTTTCTGAGTCATGAAAGGAGGGCTACTGCAATCTGGCATAGGTTCTCAAGACTTCAGCTATCTCTTTATGATGTAGACGGAGTTCATCTATCAAGAGCAGGACAGTTATGTTTCTTTCAAGCACTCCGAGAAAGCATTCGTCAACACATTTGAAGAATTTAACACAGTACACATACTATGTAAGTTAATAGAGGCTCTAATCAATTGTCTCTGGTGGTTTTTCTTGTCCCCAGAAAGACCAAGTGTAGGATAAATATTAAATTTTTTAAAAAATGTTTCTAAATGAAGTATTCAATAAATTGGGTTTTTTTACTGTCTGGGTTAATTTTGCATGGGACAGTGGATTACATAAAAAGGATCAGTTTGCATATGTGAAATTAATTAATTAATTTTTTTATTACACATTAAGACATCACTTTACAGTGAGGAACAAAAGGCAAGGTTGGGGGGAATGTTAATATCTTTGAGAGAGTGCTGCTAGTACCAAATCCCCATTTTTCCCCCCAGAGCCTACACTTCAAAAATGAATACCGTGGATGTTCTTCTTACAAAACCATTCACTATGCTGACTTATGAAGAGAAACTGAAGATCAAAGACATGGGACCTCACTGTCCAGAACTGCAAATGGAACAAGCTGCACAGGACAGAGGGTAAGGCTATACGTGCAGGTTCCACACATCCCGGTACGAGAAGTTCTGGTGGCTATGTGGCAGTGTTCCAAGAAGTCGTTCTGTTTTCTTTGCCTGCTGTTTGGTGGTGATGCAACATGGACAAAGACGGGAGACAAGAACATTAAGCACCTGTCTGAGAAGGCAAAGAAGCATGTGTCAGGCGCTGCGATCCAGCACGGGGGGTGAAGCGCGGCTCCGGGAGAAGCCCAGGGGGATCCACAGAAAACCTCCCCCCTGCACGGGTCATAGCCCCGCCCCTGCAAACCACCTCCACGCTGGTTACCTCATCCCCGCTGCAGAGGAATGTGCCGCACGCGCTCGCACAAGCCCCGCCCCGACGTAGCGAACGCATAGCGGCACAACGCACGTCGTAGGGGGCGGGGTTTCCAGGGGCACATGTTCAGTGGCCTTTAAAAGGACCGGCGGGGCATTGGCTCCCTGCCGGTAATCGTGAGAGAAGCTGGCCCCCTTGCCTCTGACCCTGATTGAAAGCTAAGTACCTTGCTTGCTAACTAAGTGGATTAGGTGATTGTGGACTGTGTGTTTTTTCCCTTTGTGCTCCTACCATTCAGAGAAGCCTGTGTTGTTTGTTATTG
>QEPC01003018.1:2243473-2258550 GCA_003113815.1 Sphenodon punctatus | reverse complement strand
CCCCAGCCATGGTGCCCCCCATAGTGCCAGTACCCCCCCTCCACACAGGCCTTCCTTGTTACCCACCTGCCGCTGCCGCACCACTGAATCAGATCACTCTGGCGCACCGCAGCTGGGCCCGCTGCTCCTTCTCCTCCTCGGCTGCTGCCTGCTGCTCCACTCCACTCGATTCGTCGATTCCCAATCCCAACACACCAGGTAAGTAACCTCGGCTCCAAGTCCGACCTGACTGACCACAGAATGGATCAGTCCTCCTCCTCTCTCACCTGTGCTGTGCGCTCTGAGCACACAGCGTGGAGCGCAGGTGAGAGAGTTTCTTTCTTCCACCCAGAAGTTGCGTTTAAGCAACTTCTGGCCGGGACAGAGAAGGGGGCAGCCGCAGCTGGGGCCCAACGAGTCACCTGACCAGGGGAGCGGGGGAAAGTCCAGCCGCCTGGAATGGGAGCGGGTTGGAATGGGTCGGCCAGCCCCCCCCAACCCAGGTCGACGGGGGTTGGAACCCCCCCAAAAAAATTTTTACATTGTTTTTTAAAAAAATTGAAGCACGAACGGTGGTGGGACCGGTCCTCCCTGCCAGCCCAGCCCACCAGGAATGTTCCCAGTGGGTTGCATGGCCAATTCTCCCCTGATCAGTTACCACATGAAAGGGAGCTCCTGACAGATAGTACCGGAGGGCCTCTATAGCCCACCCAGCCAGGGCTTCCTTCTTGATGGTGGTGTATGCCTATTCCCGTGTGTCCAACTTGCGACTAATGTAGGCTATGGGATGCTTTGCTTCCTATACCACCTGCATCAGCACAGCACCCAAACCCACATTGGACACATCTGTGTACAGTAGAAAAGGTAACAAAAAATCGGGACTGTGCAGGAAGGGGGCTTGACACAGCCGATCCTTTAAGAGGTTGAAGGCCTGGATCCCGGGGGAGGTCCATTGTACTATTTTAGGTTGTCTTTTATGAGTCAGCTCTGTCAGTGGCACAGTTATAGTCGAAAAGCGGGGAACGTGCTTCCGATAATAACTTGTCAACCCCAGGAACTGTTGTACTTTTTTCTTGGTCCGAGGTAATTGCCAATCCCTCAGGACTTGCAACTTTTCCCAGATGGGCTGGATGCACCCATTCCTCACTTTGTACCCTCAAACCTAGTTTACACTTTTGAGGATTGGCCATCAACCCGGTCTGGGCTAGGGCTTGGGCAATTTCAAGGAGGTGTTTAACGTGCTCCTCCCAGGTGTTGCTAAATATAACGATATCATCAATATCGTCCCATGTTTGTGCAACAGCTTGTCCATTAACCTTTGGAACGTAGCTGCGGCTCCATGAAGGCCGAAGGTCATCCTTACAAACTGGAATAACCCTAAATGGGTTGCGAAAGCCATTTTCTCTTTAGCACACCTGGTCAGGGGAATTTGCCAATAACCTTTCGTGAGATCAAGGGTTGACAAATATTGGACATTCCCTACTGTTTCCAATAAGGTAACCATCCATGGCATGGGGTAGGCATTGAAACATGATATGGCATTGACCTTCCTGAAGTCAATGCAAAATTGTGTTGACCCATCGGGTTTCCCCACTAATACTGGCTACACTATGGAATACAAGATTCCTCTATCACGCCTAACTCCAGCATCTCCTTGACTTCCTTCTCCACTATCTGCCATTGGTGTCGGGGGTTCCATCATGGGGGTTCCCTAATGACCTTGCCGGGCTCAGTGATTATATCGTGAAAGTTTAAAGGTATACAGCCCGGTGTATCTGTGAACACATGCTTATACTTGTCCAACAGAGACACCAGCTCTGGTGGCACCTGCTCTGCTGACCAGATGAGCAGTGGGTCTCCAACATAGAGACACCAGCTGCGTCCTCTGGTGGGTTGTGAAGGTGGGCCCTATGTGTACTCCATGGAGGTCCCTTTGGTCAGTTAGAGATGGTGCCCCTTCCAATCCTATTGCTGTCTGCTCCCTTTCGGGAGGGTTCCCTCTCTCCTTCCATTCCTTTAACAAATTAATATGATAAGTTTGTCTTTCTGGGTGCTGTCCCGGTTGACATATCACATACTCCATTTCCCCCACTTTGACTTCTATTTCATAGGGTCCTTGCCAACTGACCATCAGTTTAGAATCCGTGGTGGGCAACAACACCAGGAACCTCTGTCCAGGGTGGAACTGCCGAGGCCTGGCCCTCTTGTCATACCATTGCTTTTGATGTTGCTGAGCTTCTCCTAAATGTTTCTGCGCAAAGGTTGCTACCCATTCCAATCGCTCTCGTAGTTGTATTATGTACTGAATTTGGTTGACCGGCTCCTCCTTCTGATTTTCCCATTTCTCTTTAACTACGTCTAATAACCTTCGAGGTCATCACCCATACAGGAACTCAAAAGGGGAGAAACCTAGTGAACTTTGTGGCACCTCCTAGTAAGCAAACAACAGAGCCAGTAGTAGGGTGGCCCATGACCGTGGCTCTTCCCTTATGAACCATCTGAGCATCCTCTTCAATGTCTGATTAAACCTTTCCACCAGGCCTTCGGTCTGGGGATAGTATACCGATGTTTTTAGATGTTTTACTCTTAATAGCCTAAATAGCTGCCTCATCAGCCGGCCTGTAAAGTTAGTTCCCTGGTCTGTTATAATAGTCCTGGAGAAGCCCACCCTAGAGAATATTTGTAGTAATTCCCTAGCCACCACTGGGGCTTTAATGAACCTAACCGCCACTGCTTCGGGATAACGCTATGCATAGTCGACTAATACCATGATATACTTGTGTCCCTCTGATGAGGGCTCTAACAGCCAGACTATCTCCAGCCCTACTTGCTCAAAGGGGGTTCCTACCAAGGGTAATGACACCAAAGGTGCCAGAGTTACCTGGAGTTGGTTAATTGACATTCTGGACAGGAGGCGCAGAACCTCCTCACTTCCTCTCATATGCTGGGCCAATAAAACCGGGCTACTATCCTTTCAAATGTCTTTTCTGGCCCTAGGTGACCAGAACATGGGGGCTCATGAGCAATGCGGAGTATGACCGCCCGAGCAGGGGCAGGCACCAACAACTGACAAATCTCGTCTCCGGTCCTGACCTCTTTCTCCACCCTATACAGGTGGTCTTGTATTCACTCAAAGCAAGGGTATCTCCCCTTACTACCTGCCTCCTTCTCTACCCCATTAATTATATCCACTTGTTTGTAGGCTTTCATGAGCAGTGGATCATTACTTTGGGCCTGTATAATACTATTTGGGCTTACCAGCCAGAGGGTGTCCCAGGTCCCTCGGGTTTCCCCACCACATCTGTCACTCAGGGTTCAACTCTCATCCTATGTTCTCTTCCTCTTTGCCTACGTACCCTTCAGGTGCTTGTAGTAGCTCCTCCAGGTCCTCCCAATCACGACCCAACACTACGGCGTAGGCAAGCCCTGGTACAACTCCTACCCTCTTGGGTCTCATTTTCCCTTCCACCACCAAGTGAACCTGATTAGTAGGATACAGTTTTATATCTCCATGGATACACTTTAACTCTATGGATGGTCAGGAGGGTCTGGGTAGACCCTGGATACCCTCCCTTACAAGGAAAAGGCTTTAACTTTAGTCTACTAAAATTGATGTGTTTTAGTTTTTTGAGATTTTACCTAGTAGGTTACTGGTATTTTGTATTATTGTCCTTATTTGTTACGACCTATGGTCAAAACAATAAAATATTTTTTTACTATTACTTACTTACTTACTACTAGGGTGTGGGTGCAACCTGTATCCAACAATACTGTGTATTCCTGGCCCCCTACCCATGCCGCTACCAGGTGCTTGTGCTTAACCTCGAACGGAACTTCCCCTAGCCATCCCTCTGCAGATGTACAATCCATCAAGGGACAGTCTCTACATATGTGTCCCAGTTTCCCACATTGAAAGCATAGTTGAGCTCTGCCAGGGCTCTCTCTTCCCCCTTGGTTCACCTTCATACCTCCTGGGCTGGAGGGGAAACCTGGGGCCACCCACCTCAATAGTGACTTCTCTCCTTTTCCTTCTTCCGTACTCCTCATCCCTCTCAGGGGTTCTCTCCTTCCCTCACCCTTACCTGGGTCCCTAAACCCCGCATCTCTATGGGAGGGTGCCCATTGGCCCCCTTTCTGGCCTTTCCCTGCTTCTTGTCCTTCCTGACTGGACTCAAACATTTTGTAATTCTCCAGTAATATTGTAGCTTCCACCAGGGTGGTGGGTTGGTGCCATGTCACCCATGCCCACCCCCTAGGCAGAAGTATATGCAAAAACTGCTCCACCATGACTAACTCCACTATTTCAATTGGACCCCATGTTTGGGGTTTCAACCACCTAAACGCATGTGTCCTTAAGTGTTGGGAAACCCCCTGAGGGGAGGCACCCAGCGCATACTTTTCACCCCTAAACTTTTTCCTGTATGTCTCTTCAGATATATCAAGACCCTTGAGGATGGCAGTTTTCACTTTCTGATAATAGGCAGCTCTACAGGGTCTAGCCTATCATATATTACTTGGGATGGCCCCGGCAGGCACCGGGCTAAGAGTAAAACCCATTTGGCCTCTGGCCATTTGGCCACTACGGTGAACCTCTCAAACACATTCAGGAACACTTCCGGGTCATCTGAGGCCGACATTTTTTGTGAGGCATACCTGGAGTGTTTTGTGGTCTCCTGAGCTTTTAACGCAATCCGTAAGGGTGGTTAGAGCAGGATCATCATGGTGGCCAACTTCTCTGTCAACTTAGCTTGAACTGTGGCCTGAGTGCCGGCTATCTCTGCTGACAATTGCTGGGAAAAAAACATGCTGCCTTTCCATTTGGGTGCATTGAGACTCCACCACCCATTTTAGGAGACCCTCCCTACCTGCTGGGAGGACAGTAGGTGGGGTCTCCATCTCTATACATGCTTGCCCCTTCAGGCCAACCCTGTCGACTACACCCATTGTGGTGGACAGACTAGGTTTGTACCCTACGGGCTTCCATGGTTGAGCCCGTTGAGGGTGCTTGGTTCCCTTTATTCTCCTGAAGGGTTTGAGGGTGCAGAGGAGTAGCCCTCAAACCCCATTGGGACTCCCTTTCTGCGGGCCCCTGCCTGATCCTACCCCTTCCCTCCCCCATGTCCCTGCTCCCCTTCAGGGAGTCCAGAGCCCTGAGCCGCATTGCTCCACGTGGCTTTGAGCTGCCCCTATAGACCAGGGGAACCTCTCCCACACCTCTCTCAGGGTCTCCCCAAGTCTACTTCCCTTTTTCTGTGTCCGGTGTGTGTATTCCCCACCGGCTCCAAGAGCGTCTCTCTCCCATGCTCAGTCTCAGCTCCCTGGCTGACCACTGGTCTGGCGTGACTGCTGCTTCAAAGTTGGTTCTGTTTCTGCCCCGGTTGCTGGGTGCGGCTCTCTGGTCTCCCCGGTCTGGGTTTGGGATGCTGGTACCGCTGAAGGGATCTCCGGGAACCCACCACCTGGTTCCTTCCTTCATCCCCCTCTTAGCCCTTCCTGCTTCCTTTTCAGTGGCAGGCCATGCCCCTCCCATGCATCAGGGCTGGGCCCACCCTGCCTGCAGTGCTGGTCTGCCAGCCCAGTGGATTGCGACCGCCACGGCATCACAATCCGCCTGGTCTCCTTCCGGCTCCCCTGACTTGCCGCTCTGACCCTCCTCCGGCCACTGTGGGTAAGTTTGTCTGTCACAGATGGTCACTTCCTTCCTTTCAGATACATGTATGAATATATAGATTGACTTGTTTTATTTTGTCAATGAGAGCTTTGCATCTCTTTTGTTTGTGCTTGGAACAACCAGGGCCAAATTAAGTCTTCATTTGCTGAACCTTGTTGGAGTAGCACAAGTATGATCAAGGGTCTGGGATGATGCCACTAGGCATGTTACCCTAGGTTAAAAAAAAAGTTTAAGAGGGATTCTTTTCCGAGTCTCTCCACCTCTCGGGGATAGGGGTAGGGCTTCTATCCCCATATTTTGTAAGCTCTGAGTTTTCTGCAGTAAAAGGACACTGATGGGATGAAAGAGGGTAGGGAGTGGGACGGGGAGAGGATAGTGAGCCTGGGCCCATTCCAACCTAGCTACGCGCCTGTGGGTGGAAGTACGATGGAGAGAATTTCAGATTGAGTTAGAACTGAAGAATTGGGAGAAACCTCCTGGGTCAGCTAATCCCACAGCAAGTCAAGACAACATAAGTAAATCATATACAGTAGTATGCCGTAAACAAAAACAAAGCCAGGATGGTGTACCTGATGGGGAATCTGAACATCTATTAAGTTGGTGGTGAGTGGGAGGAAAGCATGCTTGAAGGCATAGAGAAATGAGACAGCAGGAACAAAAAAACTGAAAATCATAAATCATGAGTACCAGGGGAGAGTAAAGAAAAGAAAAGAGGCAAGTGATTTCTAAGGTTAGAGACAAAAAGGAAGAAGATTTTAAGACCATTATTCTTTCCTCTTCTAAAATCTTTCAATCAAAACAAGACCCAGTTCTGCCATAACAGTACATATGGGAAATCAACCAGTTAGCAATAACTAGCTTGTATGGCAGTCCTTATTCTTTAAGATTTACTTTAAATAAACTCATTTGTTTGCCTTGGTTTGACTTTACATACTTTTTTTCTTAAAGACTTAATGAAAAAAACGATGATTCAATGATTCAGAACCACCAGACTGTGCATCCGCCTTCTCCATTTCTACCTGTAGTTTGGGACTCTCTCTTGTTGCAACCAGCCTTAAAAATTAGATGGTAAACTCTTTAAATCAGAGAAATTCCTTCCTATATACTTGTAGTAGACCTCAGCCTTGGGTCCTATCTTTCTGCAAATAAAAATACCAAAAACTCACACAGAAATGGAATAAGAAGATTAGAAGGAGCCTAAGAGTGGAGCAAGCTACATGAACAAGAGATAGAATTGCTCGTGACAAATCTTGTCTGTATTGTTTTTGAAGAAAACTAGGCCCTATCCAATCCCCTCATTCCCCACAAAGCCAGAGAATAAAGCAGAAATTGGTGGCATACAAATGGCAGAAAGGGTTGGAGGCAAAAACAAAGTTATTTGAAAAAGGGAGAGAAAAGAGCTGAGAGATCAGAATAAATTTATTGGGTTCCTGTTAATGGGAAGTGACTTTTCAAAAATAGCATCATGGTGAAGCTGGCAAAAACTTTCTTTTTTCCCCAAGTTGCTGTGTATACATCCACAGACTATTGGATGCTTTAATGAAAGGAGGAAAATTTCCAGCTTTGGTATTGACAACAAGAGATTATTAGTTGAGCTGAACGAATACTGGGTACTTGGACCGAATTCCGAAGTTCCAAATAGTCGATCCAGGTACCCGGAGGTACTTCGTCATTCTTTCCAAAGCTTTGGACTTTGGAAACTGACGTCTGCGATGTTGGGAAACTTCAGAAATGTCGGAAAGCTGTGGAAACTTCAGAACTCTTCAGCACGAACTTGGTGCCGAGGCAGGTATTGCCATGTGCAGCAACTGCAGTCATTTAATTGCCTAGCCAATCAGGGTGTGCACAATATTCACAACAACTCATCTACCCCATCCTCCTTCCCCCTCCAGCTTAATTGCCTAACCAATCAGGGTGCACAACAACAGATGCAACTCTTCCTCCCCCTGCTCAGGATGAAAGACAGAGTGAGAGAAACAGAACTTAAGCCAGCACAAAAAACACACCACCACCACCACCATGACCTAATTTTAAAAAGCCATAACAACCACACACAAGAAACTAGACATCTCCCCCCCAAAAGCCTCCATTGTGTGTGCCCAGCCCACCTATAAGAACAGTCCATCGCCACCACACACCATATTATAAAGAAACTAGAAAGCATTCCCCCTGTGCCTCAGCTTGTCACATTTTGGCAAAAGTTCTTGAACCCACAGTCAAAGCACTACCCAGAAAAGCAAGCTAGCAAGAGTGAGACAATCGCTCCAGCAGAATGGCCCACAGAAGTGAAACTGCATTCAGAATAAACAAACAAACAAACAAACAAACAACAACAGCGTGTGTACCCACAGCATGGCCCACCTCCTCAGTGAGTGCACCCACTGTAAAATCATTATTATGCCAACCAAGCAGTGCAGAGAAAAAACAGGCTAGCAAGAGTGGGATATTCACTTAAGAGTACAGCAAAACAGTGCAACAGTGTGGAGAAATCCCACCAAAAGCTATCCAGCCTGATAACATCCACCAGACATTCACAAACACCCACAGGCACCCTCTTGGCATGGAAACTGGTACTGTGCCACAGTGGTAACATGAACAGACCAGACACTAGTAACTTGAAAAGACCAGACTTGAACAGACAAACCAGACTCACAGCAGCAAACCAGTAAGGAACATTCTGTGAACCAGACATTCACACCCCATACCAGCACCTTCTTGGCATGGCATTTTTCTGTGGCAGTGGTAACTTGAACAGACCAGGCAAGGGGAAGTGGAGCCAGGCAGAGAGAACCAAACAGTAGGCAGAACTAGAAGCAATGTGGCACCCAATATATTTTTTTTTAAAAAAACCTGCATGACACGGTAAAGGTAAATGTAACCCCCATCCCCCAGCATTGATCCTATGGACAGGCCAGACCAAAGCAAACCATAACATGCCAGGCCAGGCCAGGCACCTCTCCACTGGATTACTTACAGATCCAGCAGCACTGTAGCACACAGCCAAATTCACCAAAGAGGAATGGAAAAAATGGCTGCAGCCACGTTTATTTTATCCTGCCAGCCAATCAAAAGCTTGCCATCTTGCTTGGCCAGCCAATCAAAACTTGCCATCTGGCTGATGATCACTTAACTGTCCCCTCCCATAACCTATGATTTTCATCCACAATTAGACATACCAGCCCTCTTCTCCACTAAGGTCCCTGCTGCCAGGGCACTGGCCTTTCAAATCCAATGCACTCAAGCTACAGCCTCCACCTTTCTTGCTAAGGTCCGACAACGTTACAAAGACTATGCCGATAAGCATCGAAGGGTGGCACCTTCCTTTGTTCCTGGAGACCTGGTCTGGATTGACTTACATAACTATTCTTCACACCATCCCTCTTCCAAGCTAGACCATAAATACATGGGTTCCTTTCCTATCCTGAGATAACTGAATGAGGTTACATATACAGTTCAGCTGCCCTCACACATTTGTATACATCCCTCCTTTCATGTATCCATGTTTAAGTAGAGCCCCCACTTTATCCCGTGACTGACCCTACCCCTGAACCGGTTGATGTGACAGAGGAAGGACCCAAATATGAAGTTCGGACTATTTTAGACTCTAAGTATCTCCACGGCTGACTCCATTATTTGGTGGATTGGAAAGGGTGCGGCCCAGAGGAGCATACTTGGGAGCCTCTATCTCCAGTGCATGCTCCCTGGGTCTCTCATTTGTTCCACCATTGGTAACCGTTGAAGCCTGGTCCCTGGTGGTTTCCGGCAGGGAGCCTTGGGGGGGGTTACTGTCAGCTGCCCGCAGCGGCACAGAGGCCAGAGAAGCCCCCCAAGATGGGCTGGGGTCCCCCTTGGAACCTTGGAGTCTGACTACCGGGGGAGAGCCCCAACTTCCCCCCACCAGATGACAAGGAACCCTTATCCCATAGGGATGGGCAAACAGAACCGAGTTCGGAAATTCGGTTCGGTTTGAAAATCGGGTTCAGTTCGGAAGCTCAGTTTGGTCGACCGAACTATTCAAGTTCTGTCCGAACTCCGAACTTCAGAACAGAGTTCAGAAATTCAAACCCCATTGAACTAAATGGAATATTATCTTATAGGGATGGGCAAACAGAACCGAGTTTTGAAATTCGGTTCAATTTGAAAATTGAGTTCGGTTTGGAAGTTCGGTTCGGTTGACCGAACTGCTCCAGTTCAGTCCGAACTCCGAACTTCCGAACCGCGTTCGTCCATCCCTACTATCCCAGCCACAAACCTCAGCACAGGAAAAAACCCAGCAGCAGGAACAGGAAGCAGAGAGCCAACAGAAGCAATCAGCAGTAGGGGTGGGGTCCACACCTGTGTGGTGCTCTGAAAGGCTCTTGGAGCAATGAGAAAGGAAGGAGGGGCTTAGGGAATAAAAGGAAATTAGTGTCTAGCCTTCTTGCTGGTAATCAGAGTCTGAGAGACTGACCCTACTGCGTGAAAGCTAAGTGTGCTTACTTGTTTGCTATTGTGCTACTTGTGTTTGATCCCTATCTCCTATTACCTTCCTGTGTGGAGAGCAGAAGTGTTTTGTCCTTGTTGTTTCCCTGTCTTTGAGTGAGTGACTGGTGAAAGCCGAGTGTGTTGTCTCCTCCCTCCGATTATTCCTTCCCATGGACTGTGAAAGCCCTGCCCTTGCCCTTTGCTCTCAGGACCCCTTTCCCTGCCTCCCTTTCACCCTCTGCAGCACTGTTCTTCCCTCTGCCTACCTAACCCTGAGTGTTTGTGCTAGACTTTACCTACCCCTTTGCCAGTGGTTCCTTGAGAGTTCTGATCCTTCTGATGATAGAGCCCTGCCATCTGTGAAGTCATTAAGCCATAATTCTATGCTGAAGGAATCTTAACCCTGTGTGAAAATTATCAGAGTCTTAAGGAGCATGTGTCTGGCTTGGACTCGGATTCCTTCCCTTATCTGCCCCTTCCCACTGACATTAAGGGGAGTGCATTTGAGAAGGATATGCTTGGAAGTCTGATAGACTGGGTGCAATGAAGAGGAACCTAAAAAACTTAATGGACAAAATGAAGGAAATCCTGGGCATGATATTAGTGAGGACTGAAAAAATGGTACAGGATCACATCTTTTGAATAGACTACTCCTGATGTCACCACTACTCAGCCTCCATGTATGATATCGCTGGATGAGGGTTTGCTTACCCAAGGTGGTCCTTTTACAAGTAAAAGGTGTGAAGGTTAGTTTATCTTAACTAGAAACACAATCAAGTTCAGTCAGGGACCTATGAGCCAAGTTGGGTGTTTTCTTGTTTGTTTGTCTGTCTGTCTGTCTGTCCCTGTCTGTTTGTTTGTTTTTAAATCTCACATACCTCACCAATAAAAAAGGTTCAGCAAATTCATTTAAGTCTTTGGTAAACCCCATTTATTCCCAATGTCTTCACATTATCTTGAGGAGACACAAAGTGTAGAAAGCCACTGAAATTTACTTCTGTGACAAAATTAAGCAGCTGAAAATCCAAATGCACACAGTAGGCAGGATTGTCATGCCATTTTTACTACATTAGAATGAAACTGCATAATCACTTAAAGAAAGTGAGCATACTCAGCAGACTTCCTGAAATGTTGCATGAAAGCAGGGATGCAGATAATGAATAATAATGGGAATTTAACTGTTGGGAAAAGGACTGAAATGAATTACGCATGTGCGTGCCATATCTTCAGAAATTTGCATTTTCACAACAGTGGGCATAAATCTAACCCATTTGCAATTTGGTGACGGATCTCCACACATCATTCCAAACTCTTCTCCTAGTGAATGCAGATGGGTTTCTACCTTTCAGGCTGAAATCACCATTGACATCATTGGGAACCCAAGCATCACTCAGTGACAGCAGTGGGGGTTTCCAACTCTTGGACTGTGTTGACTTTAGCCCAGGAGGAGGAATGTTGTCATTAAGTGGCTGATGAAATTCCCACTCATAACAATGGTGGGGTTTTCCATCCTGGGCTGAAGATACCCCAGCCCGGGATGGCGAAACTGCTGCTGCAGTGCTGACATTGGGAGCCATCTGGCATTCCAATTGCCCTAAAAATTATAAACAAAGCCATAGAAATGAACAATGAAAAAACTGTTGATTTTTTTTTTTAATGAACCTTTTGAGTCCAGACAAAGAAGTCAACTGAAATCCTGGCAAATTCATCAATTTTGGAGATTGCTTCAAATATTTGCTTCAGCTCTCTGAGAGCTAGGAAGAGAAGAGTTAGGAAACAGAGAGGGAAAAAACCCTACTATATTGTACTCTCTAAGATTTATGCACTTGGAAACACCTTTTGAGTAAATGCGAAAAAAATTAAATTACACTGCTTTAGTCAATTAGGTTTCAGATTAAAACACCTATGTTTCAATTAAGAAGCAAACAATAGATTTCTAAATTTTATTAAGTTATTCAGCAATCGTCATCGTCATCGTCATCATCATCATCTTCGCTTACCCTGAGTAATGGAGTGCTCAATGAACCACATAATGTAATGTTTTTTTACTATTTTGCAATGACAACGTTTACTGTAAATGCTGTAACCAGGAAGAACAGGAAATCTGCAAAATGAAACATGTTGTGGTTATTGAGATGATATCAATTGTGAGGCTTTGTAAAACACTACTCCAGTGGGGCATTTGAGTATATTGTAAAATTATGTGAATCTTGCTTCTTCGGCTGGCATAAAGCATGATATTAGAAAATGTCAGACATCAAGAGGAGCTAAAAATACAGACATGAAAACACCTAAACTGCTGGTTTTACAATAGACACAGAAATTGTTTATTATCCAGTAATGTCATAACTATATCCAAATCTATTTCCAATTATACACTTAAAGGAGGGAATAGAGAATTTGGGCTTGGTATTCTACATTTTTCAATCCAAATGTACACCTTGTTCTCCTGACAAGTGGTAAAGTTAAGTCTAAATGCTGAACAACCGTGCCCACTGACAATGGTTTTTTTATAGATGGACTTCGTGCTGGCTGTGCCAGCCTGATTCACCTCATGGGTGGCCCGTCTGCCTAAAGGCACCCTTTAGCAGGGGGTCTTCCCAGGGCCACATAGGGCACTGGGGTCTCACTCTGGGGAATTAGCAAACCCCACTGCCGTGCCTTTTCAGCCCGAGCCTCGACTGAATCCCCCTTCAAGGGATGGGGTACCCTCTGATAGGACCCAACACAAGCTCTCCAAAAGGTAACACATATGCAGTCCTTTATTAATACAAGTCAGTGTACACAATCCCTGAGTCTGCCGGCTCAGTTGCCTCCACCCTGCAGGCCCAGGTCAGTGTCTTTCACAGGCTCAGGAGCAACCTAACATCAACACCCCTTGGCCATCTAGTCACGCCTCAAAGCCCCAGACTCTGGCCAAAACTTCCCCAGGCACAAGGCTCCCTCCTGGGTACAGCCTCTCCCAGTACCTGGTTCCCCTCTTCAGCACCCTGGAGAGCATAGGGTGGGCTGGCCTTGTAAGGGAGATGTGGTCCCTTCAGCTCCCTAACAGAGACTGCCTTTCTCTCTGCCTTGTCTCCTTATATAAAGGTAGAGTGGGCATGGCCAGGCTTCCTTTCCTCAGCCTTAAAGGGCCAGTATCCCAAGCAGCTGTCATGTATCCTGTATATTGGCATATATGCTTAACCATCTGTGTTTCAATATATTGGAAATCAGAATTAGCCTTTCTGTATGATGACTTCTTAAAAGAGCTGTCCTATAGTGACCTTTCTACTGAACTCTTGACCAGATACTGGAAAATCAGCCTGTATACTGGAATAGATGATGTAATCAAGTCTGTGTCTTAAATTATTGTTTGACTGCATCCCCCTGGAGTCCAGAACTTCCTTGAGAGTTGTGCTGTTCAGTTGATTTCCAAGTATCTCTCTCTCTCTCTCTCTAGATTATATATACCTCCCCTCTCCTAATATATATAATATAACAGACTAGCCTAAATACCTATATATGTAGGTAATCTCTCTATATATGTAGACAACTAATATCTCTCTATCTCTCTATATCATCTATCTCTATCTCTATCTCTATCGATAGATATAGATATAGAGATGATAGACATTTAGATTTAGATAGATATTAGTTGTGTACATAAATAGAGAGATTAGATATTATAAAGATATACTATTTAGGCTAGTCTGTTCTATTATATATATATATATAGAGAGAGAGAGAGAGAGAGAGAGAGAGAGAGAGAGATATTATAGGATAGTAGGATAGGTTAGGTTTTGTGTATATATAGTTAGATCATACAATACTTTTTTGACTGTGTGTGCACTTGTGTGTACAATGAGAAAGGGAAGGATGACTAGTTCAGCCTCTGGGGCAGGTGGCCCTGGTAGCGGGTGAGACCGTGGATGTGCGCGTGGGGGAGTTGGCAAGCCCATTGCCACTTCTTCCACTGCTGGCAGCCCACCGCCCAAGCTGAAGAGACCTGATTTTTTCCCCCTCAAGGCAGCAGGTCTTATCAGGGGACAGGCTGCAGCAGAGATCTCGGAAGTGGTATCTAGTGTGGAAGTCAGGGAGCCCCAGTCTTCCACTAGTAGCAGTGGCATTGGAGGAGGGAGCCAAGGATTAGGGTGGGGGTGGGGGTGGAGCAGCAACACTACACACACACACCCGAGCCACCAGCAGCATCTGGCACTGCCAGCAGTGATTTTTCACCTAGGGCAGCAGCAGATATTAGTATGGGGAGCCGCAGCAATGATGATGAAGTGGGTGCTGTTGCTGGGAGTGGTTCAGGGACAACCACCTATCCTGTGCAGGCTTCTCTCTCTGGCACACGCGCAGGGATTTTAAGGATTTAAAAGAGGATGTATTTGAGGACATCCTTCCCCACCTGGGCAGCAGCAGCCCAGCTTCAGCAAGTAGCAGCAGGGCATCTTCTCCTCCCATGCTGCAAGGTGGTAGCAACAGCAACTTCAGCATAGGTGGTGTCATGGAGCTGGCCAGCAATGAGTGGAGCAAGGAGTAGGTGGAGGAGACTCCCTCCTGTTGATGCCGAACCTCCTATGGCCACATTAGAGACAAAGGCAGCTGCTCCCAATGGTGCCTGAGGGGTTCAGGTGGGAACCCCAGGATGCCTATGTGGTATCACTTCAAAGTAGTGATGCCAGGTGACAGCAGTTGTGTGGTCTTCCTTCATTGTGGGAAGGTAGTGTGCGAGGGTGTCAGGAATTACCGCCGCCGCAGATGGCTGAGGCACCGCGGCGGCAGGAAGTTGGGGCAGGGAACACGGCAGGCGGAGGCCACGCCCCCTGGAGGAACGGGACAGCGGCCAGACGCTGCTGCACGCTCAAGGGGGCGGCGCCCTGAAGGCACGCCCCCAAACCACTCAGAACAGTGCAGGGATGCAGACAAGCATCCCCGCACAGCTGAAACCGTTCAGGTGGAGCCTCAGGGAACAGGG
>QEPC01003018.1:2223112-2239787 GCA_003113815.1 Sphenodon punctatus | reverse complement strand
CCTGTGCTTGGGGTTTATACGTTATTCATTTTAAGCTTGAAGTGCATTTTAGACTACTGTGTTTTCTTCCATCTTCTGATGTTCACCCTGGGAACTCCTTGCTGCTGGGTTGTGCCCTGCCTCTGCCTACCGTTGCCCTGGCTTCACCTACCGTTGCCCTGACTCCGCCCACTGGCTCTCTGGCCCGCCGGTGACTTCACCACCGGCTGGCCAGACAGCCTTACTGCCCCTCCAAACTAAAAAGCCACCAGCCGCCCCTGGGCAGTTGGGCATTTCACCACACACTTTTGGAGTAGCTGAAATACACAACATGGCTACCTGACCCTGATTGCTCACTGGTGGCAACTGTGGGTGGCAGGAGGAGGAGTAGCAGGCAGCAGGGGTGAGGGGGCAGGATACATGTGGGCCCTGCTTCATGTCCAGGTCTTGACGACAGCCACACTTCAATCAACATTAGGGGAGCCTTGAACACCATGCTGGAGGGGTGGCTAGGGGAGGAAGCCCCATTTGCCAGGTGCTTCATTGTCACATATAATGCTGCTAATATGAAGAAGGCAGTGCCTGAGGGCAGGTTCCAGCATATACCATTTGCTACCCACACCCTTCATTTGGTGGTGCGGGATGCCCTTGGCCTGGGGGAGAAGGCAGCAGAGAGCAGCAGCAGCCCCCTTACCCTCTTAATCAAGAAGGGCAGGAAGATTACAGCGTACTTTAAGAAGAGTGTAATGCGTGGTCACCTCTTGAGGGAGAAGCAGGTGGAGCTGGGGGCACAGGAGAACTGCCTCATGCAGGATGTCAGCACCAGGTGGAACTCCACCTATAACATGATGGAGCGTCTGGTGGAGCAGAGGCAGATCCTGAATGAGGTAGCCTCAAAGGAGGAGACTGGGGTGGAAAGGCTACTAGGGTGGGAGGAGTGTAGAATGATGGCCCAGGCTGTCCACATCCTTAATCACTTTAAAGACATGAGAGAAAGTCTGAGTGCGCCAACGGCCACCCTGAGTCAGGTAACCCCCTAGTCCGAAGCCTCATCAGGAGGATGAAAGGCTTCCTGAGGGACCAAGGTGGGGGGAGGGAGAAGCAGCAGCTCTTACCAAAGGTGGTGGCCCTACTACAAAAGTTGAAGGAGGGGCTGATCAGGTGGCTTAACCCTGTTATATATAAGGAGGTTTATGTACTCTCCATGATGCTGCACCCCAGGGTGAAGGCGAGCATGACAGTGAGTGTGGCAGACTTCACCCTGAGGAAGCATGTTCTGGTGGAGAGGGTGCAGGTAGTCAAGAGGGTCATACAGCAGCATCAGGGCAGCCAGGAGGGGCAAAGCAGCAGCAGCAGGAGGAGGGCAGAGATGCAGAGCACTTCAAGGGGCAGTGTCAGCAGCTCCTCAACCATCAGCCTCCCTGAGTGTACCACCCCAGGACAGGCAGCGTGGGCACATGAAATTGGGGAGGAGGTTGGAAGCAGCAGCAGGCAGAAGGAGCAGGAGCCTGACATTGCGGAACGGGCAGTGGCAAAATATCTGAAGGAGCCAGTGGTGGATCCCAGCAGTGATCCCCTTCTGTACTGGGCAGAGAAGGGGAAAATATGGCAGGCTATAGGGTGGCACAGGAACTAGTGGCCTGCCCACCAACCAGTGTGCCCAGCGAACAGGTGTTTTCTAGGGGTGTGCCCCATGTCATTTTTGTTTTTTGTTTTTGTTATTAAAAATGTCATTTCCTTTACCATTAATGACAATGTCATTTTTATTATCATTTTTGTTATCATTTTTATATCTTTTTTGTATCGGTATCAATATTGGTATTGATATTCATTATCATTATTGATATCGGTACCATTTCAAACAAAGATTTTATTTTTGATATCAGTATCATTATTGATATCTGTGCATAGCTAATACCTATCTAAATATAAGGGAGACAGGGGAAGGGGAAAGGAAAACTATATATTATCTAATCAATTATCTATATAACTATTCTAATTTAATATATGTGTCTATAATATATATATCTATATCTAATCTATACTACCTATCTCTATATAATGTACAGGGGGTAGAAGGACAAGGAAAGAGAGAAGGTAAAATGTAGGGTATGAGGAAGGAAAGGTATTGGTGGGAATACCTAATAAATAACTAATACAATGAGGGCTAGGGAGGATTTTTTATGTGCAAGCACCACAGTTCTGTAAACGCAACCTGACAAGCAGAGCTCTCATACAACAGAGAGAAAAAACCTGGCCCTCCCATTACAAAGGGTTACAGTGCCCTCCCCCAGAGCCCCCAAGATTGGCTGTGGGAGGCAGCAGGCATTGAGCAATCACAGAGTCCCATGAGACTACAGGGGCCTGCTTGTACTGCTCATTGGCCAGGGATACATCCATCAGATACTGCTGAGCTGCTCGTCCCTCCCAACACAGGCACAGTTCAAGAGTTCAACCCTGTTAAGACTCTGAGACGTCTGCTCCCTCCTCCCCACTCTACATTTCCCCTCCAAAACCCAACTGCCACAGCACTAATAATAATGACAATAATGACATTGTCAATTTTGTTTCTTGCTATCATTTTTGTTATAATTTTTGTTATCATTTTTAGTATTGGCTTTGGTATCATTTGTGGTATCATTTTAAAATCATTTTTGATATCGATGTCGGTATCATTATCGGTACCGATAACGTTATTGTTACCGTTATCTATATTGATATCATTATTGTTACTGTTATCGATCTTCTCGGTTGTCGTGTTTTTTTTCTCAGTTGCTTTTGTTATAGTTGTCGTCATTCTCATTTGTCATTTTTGTTATTGTAATAATGGAAACGACAATTTTCATTATCGTTATTGTAATAATGAAAATGACATGCACACCCCTTCGGTGGCAGGGGACATCATGAGTCCCCACCACTTCAGTCTGAGTGCTGGGTTGGTAGAGCAGGTCCTGTTCCTGAATGTCAACCTGCTGCTGCTGGGTTTCCCTGATCTGACCATGAACCCATAGTGAGGGCAGGGGCACAAGAGAGAGAGAGAGAGAGAGAGAGAGAGAGAGAGAGAGAGAGAGAGAGAGTTACTCACTGCTAATATAACAAGAGAGAGAGACAGAGAAAGACAGAGAGGCTCACCGCTGCTAGAACGAGAGAGACACAAAGACAGAGAGGCTCCCTGCTGCTAGAATGAGAGAGAGACAGGAAGAGACAAAGAACCTCCCTGCTGCTGGAACAAGAGGGAGAGGTGCATCCTGCTCAAGATACCACCTGCCAGAACCAGAGAGAGAGCTCATCTCATCTTAGTTAGTTCATGCTCAATGCCCACATTCAGCAGCAAATTGACCAGAATGAGATGGAAACATATGTGCCTGTGTGCCTGCCTCCCTGCAGCACCACCTATCGCAATGATTGAATAAAGGGTGCCCAATCACACATTAATTCTCACTCTCTTCCTCCTGGGCCCTGCTCTCCTTGGGGAAATCATTTGGTGGCTTCCCAAGGCTCCCCTCTCTGATACCCCCCACTTCGGGGCTTCCAAATGACTACCATCAACAATAGGGCTGTAGCGGAATGTCGCAGCGGTAGCTATTTCCGCCGGAAACAGCGTTTCCGCAATTAGTGGTACGGCGTGGCAGAGGCTTTCATTCCGTTAGTTTCATTCCACTACTTCCGCAGTTCCGCTAATTTCATTCCGCTACTTCCACAGGCTTCGCAAAATAGCGGAAACATGACATTTTCGCTACTTCCGTCATTCCACCAGTGCCACAAAATAGTGGAACTGGGGTTTTCCGACAGTTACCGCAATTTTTTCGTAATTCCGCAATTTGCAGAATGCCAGCGGAATTAGCGGAATGTCCCCAGAAAAGTCACGGTGTGGCGCAGGCAATTCTGAAATGGTGGAATGGAATCACGGCATGGTAACAGCTGCTGCCACATCAGCCCTAATCAACAGTAAGCAAAACCAGTATCCAAGTATCATATGTCACCTTAGTCTTCCAAGGCAGTGCCCCATGGGGCGATCTATTTGCAACCTGAAGATGATGCTCCACCACTCGGGGGCTTCCCAAGGCGGCCCCCATGGGGTGATTTTTGTGTGACCTGAAGACGACGCCCTGCAGCTCGTGGGGCTTCCAAACGACTATCAGTGCTGACAGAGAGCATCTCTCTCTCTCTCTCTCTCTCTCTCTCTCTCTCTCTCTCTGGCATCCCCACACAGAAACATGCCCCCTTTTTGTATTTAATTGTTTCATGTTTTATGTCTGTCTGTTTGTATGTTGAGACTATGGCTTCGGCTACGTTAATAAATTATTTTACTTACATGCCCCTTTTCTGCTGCCGCCCCCACTCATGCCAAGCTGCCACCTGCCTGACTACCTGCTCCTCTGATGCAACCCGCCATCACCTGCTGACAGAAAGTCTGTCTCTCTGTCACCCCCTCACAGAAACATTTCCTGCTGTTCCTGCCACCCCCCTCCTGCCAAGTTGCCACCTGCCTGACTGCCTGCTTCTCTGATGCCACTCATCACCGCCTGCTTCCAGAGTCTCTCTCTCTCTCACTCTGGCATCTGCACACAGAAACATACCCTGCTGCTCCCGCTTCTGCCAAGCTCCCACCTGTCTGACTGCCTGCTCCTCTGATGTCACCCAGCACCACCAGAGAGTCTCTCTCTGTGGCATTCACACACAGAAACATGCCATGCTGCTGCTGCTGCCCTGTTTCTGCCAAGCTGCCACCTGCCCAACTGCCTGCTCCTCCGATGCCACCTGCCACTGCCTGCTGCCAGAGTCTCTCTCTCTCTCTCTCTCTCTGGCACATCCTCACAGAAACATTCCCTGCTGCTGCCACCCCCACTCATGCCAAGCTATCACCTGCCTGACTACTTGCTCCTCTGATGCCACCCGTCATCGCCTGCTGCCAGAGAGAGTCTCTCTCTGTGGCTTCCCCACACAAAAACATGCCCAACATTCAAAAAAGTGCTATCGGTACCGAAACAGAAACCAAGTTTTTTTGGTATCAGTATTATTTAGCCCTGAAACCACCCCTGGTGTCCGCCCCTGGTGCCAGGAAGTCTGGTCCTCAGCTGCCTCCCCCTTCCAGTCATGTTTTCCCTACCCAAAGTCATGTTTTTCCCACCCCCGAACTCATCTGAACTTTTCCCCACTGTTCGGAAGTTCGAGCGTTTGGTTTGGAAGTTCGGTTTGGTCATCCGAGCAGGCCAAATTCGGGCCAAACTCCAAACTTCTGAACCGTGTTCGCGCATCCCTAATGGGCCTCTCTCTCTCTCTCTCTCTCTCTCTGAAGCACCCACACAGGCACAAACCCTTCCCCTCCTGGTGAGCGGAATATGCTACCAGTGTTTCTGCTGTCAGGTAGAAATCTTACAAGCTGTATCTACAATGAGGTTCTGCCGCCTGCCAGAAGTAGAACAGAGGGGTAAAAGATTGGGCAGGTCAAACTCAGCTGGTAACAAATATAACTTTTATAATAATATTCTAAAACACATTTTAACTATGAATAAAATAAACATTTGCATTATAATAAGGCATAGAAAGATAATTCATACTTCTTTGGGTCTGGTCCCTGGAACATGGGGAAAAGGGACAAGGGTGCATGGGACTGAGGTGTAGGGATGTCATCCTGTGGGATTGGTGAATTGTTCGAGGAGCTGGAGGGGAAAGGAGTGGGACAATGCCTCTTCTGATGTGATTTCCTCCCTTCCTCCACCCAATGTTCCTCTCTGCTCCTGCTGTTCCTGCCAGCATAAGATGCATCCCTCCTCACCTTGATGAGGTGGACTGTCTTGACATGAGCAATCAGCCCTGATGTGGTCCCCTGCGTCCCCCTCTCAATCTTTTTCTTGCAGATCTTAAGAACATAAAGTGGATGGCTAGTCAATCTCTCTCTCTGCAGTGAATTTCTTGACAGGTCGCAGGGGAATCTATTCCCTGTTTTTTTCCATCCCCCATGCCTGTTCTTGCATTGTACAAATCTGCCTTTCAGGGTATAGAAATACTTCCATACCGCCGACCTTGTTGGCCTGGTTTGGCCCTGTGACATCTGCCTCGATCGACTTTCAGTGCCAGCAGCAGCATCAGCATCACCCTCTTTGAAACAGGACACATAAACACCTACAAAATATCATGCATTCATAGTGATGCCTCTAGTCCTTCCCAGACCAATACCCATTCTCCCACACCAAGTGGATGGATGGTGCTGCTGCCTACTCACCTCTTTCCCCCTTTCCCACGTATAACACCACTACCTGGGGTGCTGTAGTGTCTGCAAGTTCAGGCTTCAGCTGCTACTGCTGCTGAAAGAGCCCCTCCCTCTCTCTCTCTCTCTGGCAGACCATGATATAAGGCACGTGCAAATCCTGCCCTTCCTTTGGTGCTGCTGTCTGCAAGCTGAGAACCCTGGCATGTCTCTGGGTGCCACTGCTTGTGTCTGTCTATCTGCTGGCGCTCGCCCACCTGCCAGCCTGTCTGCCCACCAGCCTGCTCTTCTGCCACCTGCTGATGCTGAAAGAGCCCCTCCTCTCTCTCTTTCTCTGTCAGACCATGAAATAAGACACGTGCAAATCCTGCTCCTCTGATGATGCCTGGCCCACTGCTTATGCCTGCCTGCCCACCCACCCACATGACAGCAAGCGCGCTCTAAATGATAGTAATCTTCTTGTCCTCAAAGTTATATTGAACAATAAATAAATAAATAAATAAATAAATAAATAAATATTACAAACCTGGCAGTGGCACCTTCTCTGCCCTCCTCCTCCTCCTCCTCCTTGTCCTCTGGTGAAGAGCCCACCTCCACCATCTCACGAGATGGTCCAGTCTGGGCTTTCATGATTTGTTCCTCCTCCATCTCGACCATCCTCCTCAGTTTCTTCTTCCTACCAGTGCTCTTTCCTTCACCTTCCATCCTCAGATTGCTCACCCAGACACACAGAACCCCCCCACACAGAGCTAGCCACAATAGAGCAGACACACACAAGTTCACAACCAAGCAGCCACACACAGCCAGCACACAGCCAATGGAACTACCATTTCTGGTTTTTAGTCTCGTGAGGTCACGAGATATCGTATATCAATACTGATAATGAAAACGTTACCAAAAACAAAAAATTTGTTTGAAACCGGTACCGGTGTCGATAATGACAACAACAAAAATAACATTGTCTTTATAACGATAATGATAAAATGACACATTTTAATAATGATAAAAAATGACATGTGGCCCTGATGCACATCCCTAGTAAAGTGTAAATTAACTGTAACTTCCACTGTTCTGCCAGCTGCTTTTAAGTTGGCACCATGGGCCAGAGTGATCTCTTTCTGCCTAACTCCAGGTCTCCTTCCCTGGTCTGTTCAAGTTACCAGTGACACAGTACCAAATCTATGCCAAGAGGATGCCCCTGTGGAGGGGGGTGGGGATGTTGAATGTGTTGTCTGCTGGCATGGCTGGCTTTTGGTGGCATTTCTCCTCCATGCAGTGCACTGTTCTGTGAGGTTGTTGTATTATTCTTGAGTAAATGTCCCACTCTTGCTAGCCTGTTTTTATGGACACTGCTTGGTTTGCATCATGATTTTAGAGTAGATGCACTCACTGCTGATGGTGGGCTATGCTGTGGGCCCAAACTGCAGACCTCCATGGAGCATGTGCCTGGTGCCATCGTCGCTTGATAGGCCTCCCTGCCTCCTCCACCAGCTGGACCTCCTCCTCAGCGTCTACTGCTACTATCCTCTTAGGCTCCTCCTGGCCTTCTGCTCTGCCATCCTACCCACCTAACCTAAATACTATAATTATTCTTATGAAAAAACCTAATCCCAACTATATGCTAAACTATATATATAACCAATGTCCTAAATCCTATACTAAACCTAATCCTAAATTAGCTACTGAATTCCTACATATATATAATTAATCAAACACTATATCCTATATATGTAGTTGGGATTAGGTTTTTTCATAAGAATAATTATAATATTGTTAAAAATAGATATGTTTCTCTCTCTCTCTCTCTCTCTCTCTCTCTCTCTCTCTCACGCACACACACACGGAGGGAATAGGGTGGGAATTGGGAGGGAATAAGGTAGGTGGGTTATATATATATAATTAATCAAACACTATATCCTATATATGTATTGATTAATTATATATATGTAGGAATTCAGTAGCTAATGTAGGATTAGGTTTAGTATAGGATTTAGGACATTGGTTTTTTATATATAGTTTAGCATATAGTTGGGATTAGGTATACATATATAGGGTATAGTGTTTGATTAATTATATATATATAACCCACCTACCTTATTCCCTCCCAATTCCCACCCTATTCCCTCCGTGTGTGTGTGCGTGAGTGAGGGAGAGAAACATATCTATTTTTAACAATATTATTCAGCCGCTCAGCTCCTCCACTCTTTCCCTCTCGCTCCAATGCCACAGAGACTGCTTAAGCGGCATCCACCACCTTATATGAGGGAGCGGGGGATGGAGGAAGGGCTGCACATGTTGTTCTGCACCCTGATTGGCTAGGGAATTAAGGGGAGGGGGAGGGAGGAGGAAGTGTATGTGGTGTTATACACATTGTGTACACCCTGGTTGTCTAGGAAATTAAATGAGTGCAGCTGCTGCATGTGGCAACACATGCTGAGGCATCAATTTGGCACCAAACAGTTCCGAGTTTTTCCAAAGTTTTGAAGTTTAGGGGGATTTCCAATGGTCGGTGCTTCGTTTCCAAAGTTCCAAAGCTTTGGTGCCTGTGCTGAAATGTTGCTGGCACCCAGACCGGAACTTCAGAACTCGACCTGAGTACCTGAAAGTACTATGTGATACAGCCCTACTTTTAAGTCAAAATGAAGCACTGTGTGTGCACTCCTCCATTCCATTACAGTCAATGGGAACTGATTATCCATTGTTCAGTCTACATATAAGAAATGGTTAATTCCTCATGTCATCGAAAACAGGTCAGGACTCCAAGTGGGTAATGCCATCTGTGGATGGAGTCACAATCCAGAAAGATATTTAATAAACATTGCATGTCTTTGTTGTTTACTGTGGTTGCAGGTATGCAAAAGTATCAAAATGGGGTACACATAGCAAAACAAAATGGATACCACTTATGGCCCTGCTAAACTCAAATTAATTTTTTTACTTCCATTGTTGTAAAGGGAAATTGTATTTCTGTAGGGTGTTATAGTATATTTAACTCAATGTAGTAACTTGAATATCTACTTTCTTATTGTGTTGCTTCTTAAATTGATATTGAGATATCCTTTGATGTGTCATTTACAGACATGTAAACAAGACTGATGACATGACAACACCTGTAGATATTAGTTTGCACTTCAAAAGAAGTCTGGACTTTGAACACTTATACACAGACAACATCACCTTTCACCTGTTTTCGGGTCACAACTCTGTTTTTCATGAAATCCAGTCCTTTGATATGGAAAAATAGAGACGCAGTGGGACAGGAGGGGTGAGATAGAAGAGAAAGATAGTGATACCTTGAACTCATGTGGTGGATAAGAGAGTCTGACATGGGTTTTTTCAGACGTTACGAGATCACGCTCAATCACAAACAATACCCTGTGGTGAGGAATGGACCCCTAACGTCTGTTTGAGTCCCACCAGATGTTCACCACAGTGAACCTCCGGCGGGAATCAAAATAACTACGCTTTCAACCATCGTCCAGGAAACAGGTCCGAAAGCATGGTTAGCTGAACCATGGCCCGGACCACAGGTCAGAATCGGATGCAGCTGCCAGATTGGCCACTGTGCCCACTCGTCTCCCGCAGGGCGGGTGACCGGGGGAGCGTGGGGAGGCAGGGCTGTGCGGCCGCATGTTGACCCGCATAGCCCCCCCCCCCGGATTCCCCACTGGGATCGGCTGGCATGTCTGCTGGCCATGATGGCGGGATTCCGGCGGGGAATCAAATGGGTGATTCCGTGATGGTCATGTCTGAAAATACTCATTGTTGCTAAGACTAAAATGGACTGGAAAGTAATTAATAATTTCTCCTTTAAGTTTTAATGCCTTGGCTTTATAACTTCTATAATGCTAATAAAAAATTTAACAGTGGGTGTTTTTTCACACACATTTCTCCTGCATGTTTGCTGTTACTTTCTTTGTGTCTAAATCACTCACCCAGATCTTAAACATCTGGCTATTTGAACTTCTGCATAGAACTTCTTCCAAAACTTTTGTGTGTAAAATGTTCTCCTGGTAAACTGCTTTGCTCCAGGCAGCTCTGTGGTCACTTGGTTTCCATGGCAGCCTTTCACATCTATAGCTGCAACTACTTTAGACTGCCTCAGTGCAATGTATGTGTGAAGAATGCATCCAGGAACTGCCAGTGTGTGTGTGGAAAATGCATCCAGAACTTACTTGTGGACTTGTAAACCCAGAAGATTGAAAAATCCGGAATGTTAACATGTGTGTAAAAATGCCCAGTGTCATTTATCCTCTATGCGGTGTGACGGGTTAATAGACTTTCTTCTTCACACATCTAAAAATAAAGAGAAAAACAAACTGAAGATATATAAATTTGATTCTTGACAAGATTTCATGTTTCCATAATTTCTCCCACAGAGTCAAATTTAGAAATTAGAAACAGAATTTTGTTAGTTACAATCACAATTCTTTTTTCATACTAGGTACCTAAAACAGCATACACCATATTCATAAGAATGTAAACAATTCCACATTAGGTCAGGGCCAATGGTCCACTTGCCTATCTTTGCCAAAGACCAATACTGGTTGCTTCAGGGTTACAGCACAAGAAAAGAGCATATATCAGTGGTTCCCAAATATTTTGCTTGTGTGACCCCATTATGAGGCTTGACCATAATCTCACAACCTCAGACTTCAAGAAGACGTGCAGTTGTATATAAAAATCTATCAGGACCACAGCCCCATCCACAATTTTTTTTATCTTCACTAAAGGTCCAAACCCACAGTTTGGCAACCACTGCCATATATGGAGGGATCCATCTGCTGTCATTTAGTCCCCATTTCTAGCAGTCAGAAGATTATAGGGCTTACATGAGCATGTAGACGAATCCCCTGGCCATTTTAGCTAATAGTAGTGGTGGGACATCTGGCAAAAAACCGGTTACTGTTACAAAAAAACGGTTTACCAGATTACTAAAAAACAGTTTACCGGATTAAAGCCGGTTTACCGGTACCAGATTTATTGCATTGATTCCAATGGGGAACTGTCCCCATTGAAATCAATGGGGGGAAAAACCAATACCTCCTCCCTCCCCCTCCCAGGCTGTGTGGGTGGAAGGGGGCACCCCCACCCACCCTGCCCAGCCTGGGATCGGCTACCTTTGGCGCTCTGGGCGGCGGCAGGAGAGGCGGTGGAGGCAGCATGGCGGTCCAGCGGCTTTAGTGCTGGCTGGTGGCTTCAGTGCTTTCTAGGCCTTCCGGGGAAACCCGGAAGTTCCCAGGAAGGCCTAGTAAGCGCTGAAGCCACCAGTCAGCGCTGAAGCCGCCGGACCACTGTGCTGCTGTCGCCGCCTCTGCCGCCGCCTGCAGCGCCAAAGGTAGGTGATCCCCAGGTGGGGAGGTAGGGTGATCCCTGGGGTGGGAGGCGTGTTAAACCACCCCCCACCCCAAGGATCATCCTAGTACCACAGTACTTACCTGTTGGTGCGGGCTCTAGGTCACCAGTGGTGGCCCGGAGCCCGCACTAGCAGGGACTTCGGGGAATTTTTTATTTTTTTTAAAGCCAGGCTGGGGAGGGGGGGTGTCCCCCCTTCCACCCGTGCAGCCTGGACTGGGGAGGGAAAGTGGATGGGGGTTTTTTGTTTCTTTTTTTACATTGCGGACATTCACTTCAATGGCCGCAATGTAAAAAAATCCGTCACAGGGACCCGGTACCCCCAAATGCCAGGGTAATCCGATACTGCCGGTGCAGCAAAATACCAGCAGTATCGGATACCGGATGTACCGAACTTCCCACCCCTAGCTAATAGCCATTGATGGACCCACCATCCATGAATTAGTCTAACTTTTTCTTTAAAACCCAGTTATTCTATTAGCCTTCATAATTGATACCCCATAGCCTAATCTTGACTGATATATGTTGATGAGTTTGTATTGTGCTTCAGTGAGTTCCAAAGAAAATTGTGGGGAATTACCTCCAAAATGTTTGTTGCAAAACTGGTCTCTCTGTATGTGTGCTACACAAACCAAGCAACCAGGTTCCATTAAATAATCAGGCCATTGTAACATGGCTCCTGAGAACACTGCTCTAGGAGTCACATCAATATTAGCACATGCAGGTTAGGGGGAATAGTTAACTACACACCTGACTTTTGGGAATGAGGACCTTTTCTAACTTTACCCTTTGCTTTTTTCATTGAGAGAGCAAAATGCTATGCTCTTCATTATTTTCCTGGAGGATGGCTTCCTTTCTCCCCCACAGGTCTCCTTAAGAAAAGAGGCTGTTCTGCCCTACTCTGATTTTAGAAAAAACAGTCCAGAAAGGATATTCCCCTCCCCCATGAGATTCCAGTCTGCTCTTTGCGCAGAACTTCCATGGATGCTGTTTCTGCTGCTGGGCCTTGGAGTTCCCCTGCCCACATAAACTGAACAAGATCAAGCCATCCCTGGGTGTTTGCTTTAGGAGGGGTGACACCATGCAGGCACCATACTGGATTCCCTGGCCTCAGGGAAAAAAGACCCTTCCAGTCTAGAGCTTCCTAGAAAGTAGTTCATTTGTCTGGAGATGGTTATCCCTGGTGGATGCCCATGCTATGGCACTGCCAAAGTGCACCCTTGGTGTTGGCCTTTGGCGGTGACAGGGGTGGGAGTTTTGACAGGCTAATTGGACTACCAAAGTTATTTTGGCATCTGATTTTCGGGCTCTTGAAATTGCCCAAAATATATTTTTGAGGAAGCTACTGAGAGTTTCCCAGAGTGCCCCAGCTGCAGTGGTTAGGGCCAAGATGGGCACTTTGGCCATTAACTGCCTCAGAAGGCAGTCAGCCCTCAGATATTGGATCAAGTTGAACAGTCAGGATGAGATCTCTCTGCCCGCTCTCTGTTTGAGAGAAGAGTTAGAACATTCAGGAGTGACTTCTTACCCCTGGAATTCCCAAATATCATCCTACATGGCGCATGCGGGGCTTTCAATTTCCTGTTTCTGCGGGAGAGATATAATTCTACAAAAAAGTTTGGTGAAGCTCAGGTTGAGTGATATTTCCAGACTGGAAGTTCTGGCTGCTTTGGCTTCCTGGAAGGTCGCTCCCTGGCTCGGCCACTTCAAGAAATTGCATAGATTTGAGCCATATCTGGATATCTTGAATGAACCCATGCTGCACAGAGCTTTTACATACTTACATTTCCAGTTGCTTCCTTTGGCAACCACTAAAGGTCATTGTGATGGTATCCCCTATGAGAAGCGGACTTGTCCCTGTACTAATCTTGTGATAGAGGATTTAATACATTTTTTATTTGAATGTCCACTGTATGATAACTTGAGGCAGAATTGGTTTGTTCCATTGTGGAAGGAGAAAGGCTATGTAAGACTGCCTGTAAAATAGAGATATTATTGTCAACATTGGATGAGAAGTTTATAAAGGCAATCACTACATTTGTTTCTTTAGCCATAAGGCTTCGAGATGAAGCGGTGTCGTGATCTTGTCCAGTCTGGTTCTGAAAGTTGTTTTCCTGATTTCTGTCTCGTGCACGTTCCTCTTGCATTTTGATATGTTTGTATCCCTTCTGGGTTATTGTTGTACTATCTATGTTTCTGTTTCTGTTATACATGTTTGTTTTTACTAACCATGGCCAAAGCTAGTGTCTTAATAAAATTGATTGATTGGCTAATTGGAGTATTTATTTTTTTTACAACATTTTTATTCCACTTTTCCCACCACAGGAAGCCCAGAGTGGGTAGCAGCCATAAAAATATACATATAGTATAAAACAATTTAAAACACATTAAAACATAAAACTCATGAAACAGGTAAATAACCCCCAACCCTCCCCCTTAACCCACCCACCCTTAACCCTCTCCATTGCCAAATGCCGGACAGAACAGCCAGGTTTTACAGTTCCTATGAAAGGTTGGGAGGGCTGGGACCAGATGGGCCCCCACCGGGAGGGAATTCCATAGGTGCGGTGCAGCCACCGAGAACACCCTATTCTTCATCCCCCCCCCCCGGGAAACTAGGGAGACCTCCAACATAGCGCCCCTGGAGACCACAGGGGCCAATCTAGAACCCGGGGAGTGAGGCGGTCTCGCAAATAAGTAGGGCTCAAGCCGTGTAAGGCTTTATAGGTTAAAACCAACACTTTGAATCAGACCCGGAAGACTATTGGCAGCCAGTGTAGAGATCAGAGCACTGGTGTAATGTGCTCCTGATGGTCAAGCCCCACCAAGAGCCGGGCCACCGCATTCTGCACCAGCTGCAGCCTCCGAGCCGTCACCATAGGTAGCCCCACGTAGAGCACGTTACTGTAGTCTAACCGAGAGGTAATAAAAGCATGGATGATCGTGGCCAGGTCAGGAACCAAAACCAGTGGCTGAAGCCATCACACCAGATGTAACTGGTGGAAGGCACTCATCACCACAGCCTCCACCAGAAGATCCAGGCGGAGCTGTGCATTGAGAAGCACCCCCAGGTTTCGTACCTGGGAAGTCAGCGTAGGACAGACTCCAACAATTGACGGGGCTGTCAACTCTGTCGACTTACCCACTAACATTACCTCCATTTTGTCAGGATCCAGTCCCCCACAGCTGCCAACACTGGGTAAGCACCGAGACAGCTGGGCCTGGGCTGTTCAAAAATGAGAGATACAGACTATACAAGAGAGAAGAGCACTCTGCTGTTATGTTTTAAATAGACTGAGTATTCGGGGTGAAATGCTTTTGTGGGAGGGAGTGGGATACACAACCACCACCAGTCTGGGGGCAGGGCTTATGGGGTGGGTGTACCCCTGGTTGAGAGACAGGAGAGTACTTGGGTACTGGGAACTCCCTTGCCTGAGAGTCAAGGGGGTTGGAGTGCAGGGGATGGGAAGCCATGTGGCCTGGGTGCTCTGGCATGAGTTAATAGGGAAGGGTGTGATTGTTCTATATGTATTGCATATAATGATGTTTATTTTTTAAATTACTGGAAGCTGCCCTGAAACATTTAGGAGACAGAGAATGATATAATAAACAAACAAACAAGCAAACAAATAATATTACCAGTTGCATTACTGTAATTATTGCATTCTTACCGTATTACCAGTCTTGCTTTAAATCCTCCTCTCTGCAACAGAAAGCTTGCAAATGAAGGCTGTAGTGTACAAGCTAGATCTGGAATGAGTAGAATTTACTACACACATTCCCCAAATTTTCAACATCAGGCACAATAGTTAACTTGACAAGATTTTAAAATCAGAAGATCTGAAACAGACACCTGTCTAATGGTAATGATGTTTCACTTAGTGCTGAATCAAAACCAGCCATTCCTAACTTGATGAGAAATCCCATCATGTTGGGTACATTGCTGAGTGTTCTGTAAAATTTTCTAACTGGTTACACATTTTATAATTTGGTTGCTTTGGGGACTGCTGATGGCAAATGATTGCTATTTTTTGCAAACTGCAATCTTTTGGCACTTTTTGGTACTTCCATGAATTTTCAGTACCTGTCAGGGGCATCTGGGGCATGGGTGACTTTTGTAGTAAGTCAAGGATGGGAGAATGTGGTTTGGAATTTTGGAGTTCGGCCTGAACTTGGTCTGTTCGGATGACTGAACCCGAACTCGAATCCGAGCCCGCCGAACCGAACCCGATTCCGAACTCCAAAATGACCAAACAGATCGGTCAGTTTGGATCATATTCGGATGAGTTCGGGTGGCAAAAACATGTCACTGGAAGGCAAAATGAGACAGGGAGGAGGAGTCACCTGAGAAGGAGACTTCCAGGCACCAGGGGTGGAGAGGCTTGGAGTAGCAGCCAGCCTACCCAATCACCATCCCTTTTCTCCTCAGACCACTGGCTTTGCAGTCTGTGATTGGCCATAGGCCAGGCTGCATGGAGCCAATGGGGCTTGCGGTGAGGCGGGTGCAGCAAGTAACAACACTCATTGCCCTTTCCCCTGCCAACACCTTCTGAGCTAGTCACTGTTCCTGAACAACAGGCGTTTCAGAGGGCTCCCTCTCGCAGAAGTTTTGTTCTCGTCAATCCATTGCAATCCTCCTCCTATTTCACCCATCCAACCCATTTACCTCCTACCTCCTCTTCCCCTTCTCTACACACCTTCCATGATCTTCAAGCTATTGATCCCCTGGACTTTGCCTCCTCTCTCTCTCCCCTTCTTCCTACAGTCTTCTCTTCCTCCTCCCCTGACAACGCTATCTCTGCTCTCAATGCTTTTCTCTTCTCCACACTTGACTCCCATGCCCCTCATTCTTCCCGCCCTGCCTTCTCCCACAACCCCCATCCTTGGCTCTTGCTGGATTCCCTTCACTCCCTTGGCTTTTGTGGCTCTGTCCATAACTGGTTCTCCTCCTACCTCTGTGACCGCTCCTTTAATGTGTCTCTCTCCAACTCCGCCTCCTCCTCCTTCCCCCTCTCAGTTGGTGTTCCTCAAGGTTCTGTTCTTGGCCCTCTCCTCTTCTCGATCTATACCTCATCCTTAGGCAAACTCATTGCCTCCCATGGCTTCCAATACCACCTCTATGCTGATGAC
>QEPC01003018.1:2205911-2223012 GCA_003113815.1 Sphenodon punctatus | reverse complement strand
ATAGATAGATAGATAGATAGATAGATAGATAGATAGATAGATAATATGGTGTTTAGAGATTTACTAAGTGTTTGTAGGAGTAGGCCTTTGTACTTATTAGATAATCCATTTAGTTCATAGCATTGAGAATACTTATAGGAGTTAGATTTGTGTGTGTGTGTGTATATATATATATATATATATATATAAAGATAAAATAAAATAAATAAAAATAATAAATACAAAAAAATATAAAAACATTATTTTGGAGGGAGAAATGGAGAAGGGAAGGAGAGACTGGTCTGCTGCCTGGAGGGGAGGCACTGGGGCACGTGTCAGAGTCAGAAGGGGCTGAGCCAGAGGAGCAACAGCAGGCAGCAGCAGTAGCCTGAGCACAGTACCACACCCCAAACTCCACAGGCCTGCTTTAGGGCAACATGCTTCAGCGACTCAGCGTTGCCTCCTGGCTGTGCCCTCCTCCACTGCCACACAGGGAACTGGGAGACCTGCAGGACCTGAGGCTGCATCTGTCTCCGCTGGTGGTGGTGCTGCAGCTGGTGCTGGGGCTGATTCTGATATTCTTCCAGGCACACCAATTTCCCCCACTGTTGAGGCGTTCCCCAGAAGTCAAGAGGTGGTGGATCCCACCCCAGATACTAGAGGCAGGATCCGATCCCCGGGCAATGGCAGTAGGGAGAGGAGTATCAGCAGCAGCAGTGGGAGCTGTAGAGGGGGGCACAGGGAGAGTGCCAGAAGCATGGAGGGCACGGGAAGTGTACGCTCAGGGGCCTCACCATGACCACAGCCAACAGTGAGTCAGAACAAGACACTAGTGCTGCAGTGGAGATATCTGTAGCTGAGGCGATGGCTGAGCCTCCTCCCAGAGCTGTGTCACTAGTGCCACCAAGTTCTCCCCCTCCCAGCAGCGCTGGCAGCAGTGCGTCAACCAGGGTGGGCCAGAAGGCAGGAGGGGGGGGGTAAATCCTCAGTCAGAGAACATTTTAAGCTAGTGTTGGCAGATGATCCCAGAGAGGTGCAGTGCACTTTGTGCAATAAGGTGGCGAAGCATGGGTAGGTGCTCGCCAACCTTGGGACAACTGCAATGGCTAGGCACCTCAAGGCATGCCACAGTGCTCTGATGCTAAGCAGGAAGGCAGGGGAAGTGGATGCCAGTGGGTTCCCGACTGCAGCAGCAACCAGTCGCCCAGCTCCTTCAGCGGGCAAGCGTCCCGCACCAACTGCTGCTGCCTCTCGCAAAAGGAGCAGTATGGGGGCAAAACAGCAGCAGGAGCCTCACCAGCAGTGTCAGTCCACTATGGAGGAGCTGGGGTGGGGGCAGCTGCCAAGGCCATTGGCTGGAGGGTGGCATGGATTCTTTCAGGAGAAAGCAAAGCGCTTGTTGGCTGAGATGATTGCGCTGGATGGGCAGCCCTTATCAATTGTAGCGGACAAGGGATTCCAGCAGCTGATTGGATTCCTGGCTCCCCAGTTTAATTTGCCTTCACGCTCCACTCTGAGTTGGACTGTGGTGCCACAGCTGTACATGGTTTTGAAGGAGTGGGTGAGGGAGCAGCTGGCAGGGGCTGGAGGGGCCACTGTCCTCTTCATCACTGACCTGTGGTCCTCCAGAAACATCCAGTACACCCACCTGACAGTGACTGAACACTGGTGACAGGACCCAGAGGCAGAGCTTGGAATTGGCAGGAGGGGTCCTGAAGCATTGTATAGATGGGTCTTGCTTCAGGCACATGAAATGGACAGCTCCCACACTTAAAGGAACCTCGAGGCAACCCTGTGCACCATGGTGAGGGAGTGGGTCACGCTAGGTGTGGCCTTCAGCAAGGAGTGTGTGGTCATGGACAACGCGGCCAATATACTGAAGGCAGTCCATGACGGGGGCTTCACAAGCATCCCTTTTACCGTGAACAGCCTCAATCTTGTGGTCAAGGACCCTCTGGGATTGGGGGATAAAGGAATTGGGTCAGGCACCCTTAGCTCCCTGGTCGAGTGGGGGAGGAAACTGGAGGGTTTCTTCAACTGCAGCATGAAGGGCAGCGAGCTCCTCGGGGAGAAGCAGGCCGAGCAAGGGTCCCCGGTGCAACAGCTGGTACAAGATGTTTCCACCAGGTGGAATTCTACCTTCCTGATGCTCGAGCGGCTTCTTGAGCAAAAACCGTCCTGCATTAGGTGCAACTGGAAACAGACATCGAGGCACCTCCAGGGTACAACAGGGAGGAATGAGAGATCATTGCTTACACAGTCTTTGTCCTGAGACTGTTCCTGGCTGTGACAGAGACCATGAGCAGCTCCACCACCACCCTCAGCTCAGTGATCCCGCTGGTCCATAGTCTCCAGAGGAGCCTGGACGAGATTCTCTGGGGGCAGGATTGTGACCCTGCGGGCAGGAAGATGTCTGATGAGATGCTTGATCTGGCGTGGAAGCTGAAGAGGGGGCTGAGTGCGCGCTTTGATGAGCTCCTGTGCCGGGAGGAATATGTCCTTGCTGGACCCCAAAATCAAGGACAGCATGTCACACGAGACAGTGGTCTATGGTCTTCGGAAGGGTGCGCTGGTGCAGAAGGTCTGGCAGGCGGGGCGGACTATGCAGCAGGATGCTCTTGGGAATGGTGGGAGTAGGAGCAGTGACCCTTCGAGCCATCTGGGTCTATCCCTGCCCTCATCCCTAGCGGTAGTAGCAGCACCAGCAGCAGGATGAGCACCAGCAGCAGGACCCCTATTTCCAGCAGCTCCTCCTGTGTGAAGGCCACTCTGGGGAGCATCGGTCCCAGCACAAAAAGGCAAGCACCATGCCTTAAAGCAGTGGGGCAGGTGGTGCCAACCCAGAGGTGCCAGAGGGAGTATGATAGCACCTCAGCAGCAGTGGAGACCTTCCTGGAGGAGGAGCCATCAATTGATCAAAGCAGCAATCCCTTGGCCTACTGGTCCGGCAAGGTCAATGTGTGGCCGACTCTGTCCAAAGTGGCCAAGGGTATCCTGTCCTGCCCACCAACCAGTGTCCCCAGCGAGCAGGTGTTGTCTGTGGCAGTGGACATTTGCTCCCCGCACCACCTAAGACTGGGAGGCAAATTGGTGGAGCAGTTGCTCTTCTTGAAGGTCAACCTTCCACTGATGCGATTCCCCAAGCTGCCCCTGGACAAGGAGTGATGGTGCAGTGGCACACGCCATCCCATGCCAGAGACATTCTTGGGACAGGACTCCTCCTCCTCAATCTGTGCTAGGACTACTGCTCCTGTGCTGTTGAGGGTCTGTTCCTCCCTCCCAATGTGTGACACCTGCCCTGCCCCCCCCTCATACTAGATGGCCTCAGACGCCTTAACTGACTGACCTCATGACGCAGGGTGGCATTGGGAAATAAACTGTAAGCCTGCCAGTCGGTCTATGCTTACATGATCTCGGACCGCCTATGTGACACTGACTGGCTCTTGCTGTCTTGCACTGCACAGTCTTTGCTAGCCTAGCTGAGTGCCCTGATGCCAATGTCCCAGCCTTCCTGTCCTACTGACTGTCATGCCATGCTTCCTGTCTGCCAGCCCAGTTTTCCGCCAAGCTCAAAGCATGCCTAGCCTGCCTTCATACCTCCCATGCCAAGGTGCCGGTCTGACCACCCAGGTTGCATAGCTCAAAGCCTGCCAAAGCCCATCTGCCCTATTGCCTCTCATGCCATGCTGCCTGGCTGCCCGCCCACCCAGCTTGCAAAGCTCGAACCCTGCCTTAGTCTGCCTGACTGCTGCTCATGCCACACCACCTGACTGCATAGCCCAGCAACCAATGTCTGCTGCTGCTAGTGCCAATGGCCCCCAGGCCTATAATCTGTCTGTTCCAAGGGTTCTGTACCCTGGAAACCAATGTCTTCTGCTGCTAGTGACAATGGCCCCCAGGCCTCTATGCTGTCTGTTCCAAGGGTTCTGTACCCTGGAAACCAATGTCTGCAGCTGCTAGTGCCAATGACCCCCAGGCCAGGCCTATATTCTGTCTGTGCCAAGGGTTCTGTACCCTGGAAACCAATGTCTGCTGCTGCCAATGGCCCCAGGCCTATATGCTGTCTGTTCCAAGGCTTTTGTAACCTGGTAACCAATGTCTGCTGGTGCCAATGGCCCCCCAGGCCTATATGCTGTCTGTTGTGGCAAGGGTTCTGTACCCTGGAAACCCACTGTCTGCTGGAGTCAATGTCCCCCAGGCCTATATGCTGTCTGTTGTGCCAAGGGTTCTGTACCCTGTAAACCCACTGTCTTCTGGGGCCAATGTCCCCCAGGCCTATATGCTGTCTGTGCCAATGGTTTTGTATCCTGGCAAACAATGTCTGCTGGTGTCAATGGTCCCCAGGTTTATATGCTGTCTGTTCCAAGGGGTCTGTACCCTGGTAACCAATGTCTGGTGATGCTGGTGCCAATGGTCCCAGGCCAGGCCTATATGCTGTCTGTGCCATGGCATGAAGAAACTGTCACTCCAGCCACATGACCCTCCATCATGGTTCTTGGGCCTACGTTACTGGCAGGAAGGGCTGTGTCCAATATCTAGAAGCTGCCACTCTATCCCCAGCCCAGGACCCACCCTCAGGGTTCTTGTGCCTGGTTATTCTGCTCAGGGGGCGCTGTCATTCCACCTTTTCTTTATGCAACCTGCTGTTCATGGTGTGAGACACACACACACACACACACACACACACACACACAGAAATAAGAGAGAAGGAGAGAAAGTCTCCCCACTGTTAGAAGGAGAGACAGACACGGTCCCACCCAAGTTGTCACATGCACAATATGGCCAGAGAGAGAGAAAGAGAGAGCTTCCCTACTAGAATGAGAGTGATGGGGGGTGGGGAGAGGTAGGTGTATCCAGCTCAAGCTGTCACCTGGCAGAACCAAGAAGAACTCCCATCTGTGCTCATGCTCCCAATCAATGCCCATTGCCCACATCCAGCAGCAGAAAACTTATCAGAATGAGATGGAATATATCAATATAACACAATATATTATATGTGCCTGCCTGCTTGTGTGCATTCCTGTACCTGTTGCTACCACCTATCGCTTGATTGAATGAAGTGTTCCCAACCATGCACTAATTCTAGAGACATAATTATCATTAAACTCACATAGGCTGTCATTCCATTGTACCTGAATCAGTCATGCCCGCCCATCCCAGGAACCATCAATGAGATTCTGGGACCATCATTTATTTTTATTTATATTTATTTATTATAAATATTTATTAGCCGCCCCCTCATGCCAAGGCATCCCAGGGCGGCATACAATAAAAATTCCCCACAATAAAAACTTCCCCTCAGGGTCGACAGGGCATGCACAATCTGTACGTCTTGCGCGGCTGAGCTCCTGCAGCCCTAATGCACTAATTCAGAGATCTTCAGTTCAAAAACAGAACAAAGTACTTTAAAAGGAAAAAAGCAAGTGGCAAGGAATGAGTCAAGACAAAAAAAAGGAGCCTGATTCCATGATAGATCAGTTCTGTCTCCCCAGATACAGCGGCAGAAAAGCGGAGGCGCAGGGCCACAAAATGGTGGACGGAACTCAGAGATGCCGTGGGAGACCCGGATTTGTTTCATCAGGTACTGGCTCTATTTAAATTCATAAAAGAGGACTTATCAATTAACAAAGAAGGCATATCAGCCATGAGAGCTCAGATGGAGAATATTAATATGAGAATTGCGACCATGAAACAGAGAATAAGTCATCAGGAAGATCGTGAAATAGTGCAAAATAAACAATCTGCTGTGAGGGAAGAAAAGATTAATAATTTGCAAGAAAAGGTTGATGACCTAGAGAACAGTTCCAGACGTAATAATCTGAGATTTCTGGGGATTCCAGAAGGAAAGGAAAATGGAGGTGCAAGGAAACTACTTTTAAAACTTTTTGAAGCAATTTTCCCAGAAAAAAAGGAGTTCTACAGCTTGGAAATTGAAAGGGCCCATAGATCCCTCTGACCTAAACCGACAGATCAGACCCCCCCTTTCCCCGAGCAATTATTGCACGTTTTCTCTGGTTTCAAGATAAAGAGTCTGTCTTGAGGGCAGCTAGATCCATGAAAGAAATGTTTTTTGAAGGAAAAAAGATCTCAATATTCCCTGATTTAGCATATGATACTGTGCAGAGAAGGAGAATGTGGAAGAGACAAATGGAAAAGCTCAGTCAGTTGGTCATGAAACCTCAGATACTAGGGGTGGGACTTGGTGGGAAATACCGGATACTGGTTTTACCGGATACCAGATCTCGGAATACTGGATTAAAACCAGTTTACCGGTACCAGATGTTTTCCCATTGAAATCAATGGGCAACTTCTCCCACCGAAATCAATGGGAGACAAAAGTAAAACCGAAATTACCTGTAATTCAATGACAGATTAACTTGTTCTTTTGTGTTTTCTTAACTGCTAACCACCAACCAGTATCATCAGACCACACTTTGTGTCTAGTAGCCCCCACAGTCCCTAGTAGCCCCCACGGCCACCACTACTACTTTTTTTTCATTAAAATAAAATAGGTTTTTTTTCCACAACACTCAGAAGTCACTGTCAGAGATCATCACACACAGTATCACAGGAACTACCAGCCCAGTAGTACACTACACTTTGTGCCCAGTAGCCCCCATGGCCCCCAGTAGCCCCCAATGGCCATTTTTTTTTCTTTAAGCAATAGGGTTTTTTTTTCCACAGCACTGCCACTCAGAAATCAGATCATACACTATCACAGCAACTGCAGCAGGGCCAAAACCAGCAGCCCAGCAAGCACAGTTCAGAGTTTCAGTTTACAACATTTCAGCACTGTTATTGTGTTTCCCCCCAAACCAGAACCCCAAAAGAGATCATGTTGCCATCACCTACCTTTATCCAGAACCTCTGAATCCTCGATTTTCATGCCCTCCTTGGCACCAGTACTCTTCTGAAGGTGCAGGTAGGTAAAATGCTGGAGTACCTTTTGGTGGGGTGTGGGAAGTGGAACATCCTTTGAACCACCCCCCCCCCCATTTCTCAATTCACACAGGTACACTCACACAGGAAAGATTTATTAAGGGGTTCTCCTAACATTAATTAAGTGTTCATTTCCATAGAAGGTAAAAGGAAAAGTTCTTTACATTCACACCTACTGTGTCACGGGATTCCACTGAGCCCTCTTGCATTCAGAGACATTTTACAATGACCCTGGGGTGGTTGAACTCAATGGAAGGCCCAGTCCTGGTCAGTAGTGTTATCTCAATTCACACCTGATTCCACTGAGTCACAGGGTTCGGCCCTAAGGCCTAGTCCTAGACCTGGTCAGTGGTTAATTCTCCATTCACACCTGATTCCACTGAGTCACAGGGTTCGGCCCTAAGGCCTAGTCCTAGACCTGGTCAGTGGTTATTTCTCCATTCACACCTGATTCCACTGAGTCACAGGGTTCAGCCCTAAGGCCTAGTCCTAGACCTGGTCAGCGGTTACTTCTCCATTCACACCTGATTCCACTGAGTCACAGGGTTCAGCCCTAAGGCCTAGTCCTAGACCTGGTCAGCGGTTAATTCTCAATTCACTCCTTCCAGTCACACAATAGTTAATCTCAATTCACTCCTTTCAGCAATAAAAATTCCTCTGGCCAGTGGCCAGTCAATAACTCACTGTCTCTAGTGCATCTGACATACTCCTCAATTCAAAGTTTGAATTGCATTAGAAAGAAAAATTTGTGTGCTGTTTGAATTAGAGAGAATTTAATGTGCCCCCTTAACGTTGACCTCCCTCCAAAGTAGAGGTACCACGGCTGCTGGCATTGTGAGGCCTCAAGACATACAGGGATGTCAAGAGATATGTGGGAAGCTTGACAGAACACCACAGATCTCTGAAATCCCTCTAAGTCTGGAGGTGCAGTCATGAGTCCTGAAGATGTTGCATCCCGTGCTGATGTGTAGAAGAGGTAAGTCCCACAGTTGGCAATGGCTGGATGGTGTTATGGAGGTGCCTTCCTCCAGATGCAATGTGTCCTCAGACTTTAGTTGGGCTCTGACACATGACTCATCTAAGACCTGGGGACAGAACTGTGTCAGGAGGTGAAGTGGTTGGTGGGGTCATTTTCTGGATGAGAGAGCATTTATTTCACGCTCCCAATGCCTACTGCACCTCTTCCTGTGGGTGGGGGCAGGAACCATTTTGCATATGGGAGGGTGGCTGCCGGGGTGGAAAATGGCTGCTCTGCTGGGGCATGTATATGATGGGGTGGAAAGTGTCCTGATGAGGCTTTCCACTCCAGTGGGTGTGTATATGGGATGGGGGGTATGTGGTGACTCGTGTGTGTGTGCTGGGGTGTGTGCCCCCACCCCCAGAAAGACGTTCCGCTATCCCAAAGCCCACTGCACCTGTTCCTGATGGTGGGAGCAGACAAATTTGGTGTGTGTGTGTGTGTGTGTGTGCGCATGCGCATGCACAAATATGGAATGGGGGGGGTAACCCTGTCCCAAGAGTAACCCCGTCCCAACCCCCATGGCATCACTTACCTAATGTTATATGACAGGAGTACGAGTACTCTTGGTTTAATCTCCTCTGGAATGTCAGTTGTTTTCCATGGTAGGAAAGGCTACAGACACAGAGATGCCTATTGACTTCATAGGATCTGCAGAAGAATACCCACTGAAGTCAAAAGGCAGCAATGCGTCATGCAGTGCACTGCTGGCAAGCCTGGCAGTGTAACATATTGAATTCTTCTTTTGCCATTGCTGAGTCCAGTGTCATTGCTGGAGGTCTCTAGACAGAAAAAGTCAGACTCCAGGGTGTGGAATGATTTTTATTTCAAATCCACAGGCCTAAAGTCAAACCAACTGTGTCTGGAGGTACTGGGGAGGGGACCCATCAGACGGATGTTTTTAAATTGTGTTGATGTTTTAAATTGTGGGGGTTTTTGGTGTTGTAAGCCACCTCGAGATGCCATGGGCATGAGGGGGTGGCAAATAAATGTAATACTACTAATAAATAAATAAATAAATAAAATAAAAAAGTAGATCACATTGCCATCACCTACCTTTATCCTGAACCTCCAAATCCTCAATCTTCGTGCCCTCCTGTGCCACCTGTAGTCTTCTGAAGGTGTAGGGTTCGGTACACAAGCCTTCCTTCAGGCTTGGAGAACTGGGAGGACTGAGTTAGCTCCCAGTTCTGTGACAAGCTGAAATAGAAGAGATGAAAGGTAAGAGAAGGATAGGACAGAGGAGAAATAGGAGGGGAAAGACTCTTTTGTTGTGGTTCACAAGAAGAGGAAGGTGGAAAGATGGGTTCAGTGGTGAAAATGGGAAAGGGTACTCTGCTGCACCTCTCTCTTCTGCCTGGATTGTCTGCTGGAGTTCTCTCTTCTGCAGTTCTCTCTTCTGCTCTCTTGTCTGGTGTGGAAAGAAAAGAAAAACAGCAAGTTTGTTTTTTTAATGCTGCTGAGATTTTTGAAAGAGGCCGTTCCAGACACCCCCAAACCCTCATGCCATTACTTATCTAATGTTATGTGACTGGAGGACTCTTTGTTTAATGATCCCTCTGGAGGACTGCCAGTTGTTTTCCATGGTCTAGGATACAGACACAGAGGGAAATTTTGACTTCAGAGGTTCAGCAGAAACACCCACTGAGGGGGAAAGGCCCCATTGCATCATGCAGTGCACTGTTTGGGGGTGACTGGCAGCAGTATTCTTCTTTTGCCTTTGTGGTTCAGTCTGCTCCAGATGAGGTCCCATATCTGGGATGCTGGAGCCTCTGACACAGAAGGACTCCAAGATATGGAATTATTTGTATTTAAAACCCACAAGACTGGAGTCCTACTGCATCTGGAGGTGCAGTGATGGTGGTGGGGACACATCAGATGGCTGAGGGGGACCAGGCTGGAGCTTAGGTGGGAGAGGCAGAGCTGGGAGAGGCAGCTTAGGCTGGAGCTTAGGTGGGAGAGGCAGAGTGAGGTTGTGGGCCTGGGCCAATGGCCATGTGCTGGACCGTGTCGTCCCACCCCACTGGAAGATGTTCTGCCCTCCCAAAGTCCTCTGCATGTCTTCTTGGGGGCGGGGGCAGCCAACCCACGCATGTAGGGCTGATGTGTACTGTGCGTGCTGGTGTGCAACTGTGTGGCACGTCGTGTGCCAGTCAGAGTGAAGGGCCCTGCTGGTGCGTTCCACTCCAGTGTGTGTGTGAGAGAGTGAAGAGCCCTGCTGGGGCGTTCCATTCCAGGCACCGAGGATGGAGTGCAATGGATTAGACCTGCTGGGGCGCTCCACTCCAGTGTGTGTGAAAGAGAGAGTGGGAGGTTGATGGGGAGGACACTCCAGGAGGAGGGCTGGACTGGGCTGTGTCATTGGGGAGCGGCCCCCACCCCCTCAGAAGATGTTCCGCCCTCCCAAAGCCCTCTGCACCTCTTCCTGGGGGCAGGGGCGGCCAACCCACGCATGTAGGGCCAATGTGTACTGTGTGTGCTGGTGTGTGACTGCGTGGCATGTCGTGTGCCAGTCAGTATGAAGGGCCCTGCTGGGGCACTCCACTCCAGTGTGTGTGTGAGAGTGAAGGGCCCTGCTGGGCCATTCCATTCCGGGCACCGAGGATGGAGTGCAATAGATTGTCCCTGCTGGGGTGCTCCACTCAAGTGTGTGTGTGTGATGATGAGGTTCCCAAAGAGGAACTCCAGTGGGGCGAAACAGCTCCGGTAAGAGCTTGGCCCCGAAAAATAACTCCTTGCCCTTTCTGGTGGAATGGGATCGAAAAAGGCAAATTGTTGGCCGGCAATATATGGGAATTAAGTAGTAGTTTTTCTACTACTTTTCCCTGGTGGAGTGGTTGGACTTGGACATCGCCATGCTGTGGGTGCCATGCTGGCTGCACAAACTGAGGCCTCCTGCTACTCTGATATCATCAATGGCACCGCTGACCAAACTGCAGGCCAATGTAATTGCCTGAATCTTGTCAGGATGTGCACAGGTGTAGGGGAGTGAAGGTAGCCAGAGAGGATATCCCCTGGGCCTGGGCAATCACACCAGGTTCCCCAGTCAAAGGTATCACCCTCCAGGAACCCAAGAAGGGGAAGGTTAGTCTTGAGAAAGACCAACTCTTCCACTGTCTTTGGGTCCATTTTGGCGTGATGTGGGGTCACGATGATTCCTACCACACTGAACACCCGCTCCAAGGATACACTCATGGGAGGACATGGGATGTATCTCACTTCTACCTTTGCAAGCGGGGGTCACACATGCATCTTCTGTGACCAGTAGGCCATGGATTCGGTGGTTAAAAGGCATGGGGGCTTGGCCAGATATTGAGACACATAGGTGTTTGCAATATCTTGTGACTTGGGCTCACATGCAGGTCCTGAATCCTCCTCCATTCCCATTCCCCCAGCCCAGAAAGAGTCATGGCGGACCAACCCCCACTTGCAACCCCTGTAGAAGCAGTAGCACTTGCCTCATGTAGCAGGGACTGCTGCACTTGGCAATACTGCCGCACCTCATTGACAAGCCCGACTCTGTTGCTCATGAAGGGAACGACAAGTGCAGCAATTTTCCTCTTGACCCATGGGTCGAGTAGTGCTGCAAGGAAATGTGACCGACTTCCTACCAAGACATTGAAACGTCTCTTAAGTCCATCGACCAATGCCTCTGTCAGTGCCCTCACAGACTCACAAAGGTCAGAGTGAGAAAGATAGCCTTGCATTCATCGCCGCAGGATCATGAAAAGCAGTAACACCTGGCAAAGACTGGAAAGTTCTGAGCTGAGCTCCACTGCGCCAACGTGAAATGGCTCCAGAACCTGCATCAGCTGCTTCACCGCTGTCCACTTCTCCCCGGACAGTGGTGTTGCCCCAATGCTCCGCAACAAGCATAGGGCATGCAGCACCTCCTTTTGCTCCAGGAGTTGTTGCAGCATAAAAAAAGGTGGAGTTCCACCTTTATTTTATTTTATTTTTATTTTTCAGATTTATATCCCGCCCCTTCCTGCAGTGCAGCTCGGGGTGGCTAACAACAACAATAAAAACAATTAAAATCCACTTAAAATATAAATATAAAATACATCAATAAAACAGGGCTAGAAAACAATAAATAAATAAATAGATAAATGGGCGGGGGATTAAAATCACCCCCCCACCCTCCCTCCCAAAGGCCTGGGCAAACAGCCAGGTCTTACAGTTCCACCGAAATGTCAAAAGGCTTGGGGCCAGGGGTGTCTGGGTGCAAATGGCTGCTTCCTTTCCCAGAGCACAGTTACAGTCTGCTGGAAGGATGATGACAGGGAAGTGGTGGGCTCAGTTGAGTGGCTAGCACTCTTCCTCTGCCTCTTCTGGGGCCGGGGGTGGTTTTGGCACCATCATGAGACAGGCCAGCGGTAGCAGTTGCAGCGGGAGTGGAAGATGACTCCTCCTCCTCCTCCGGGGAAGTATCACCCACAACCTCTACAACTGCCACCTCCCCACATGGTTACTTGGAATGGCACTCTTTAGGATCATGGATGTGCCCATGGTGCCATTTCAAGTGACTTAGAAGGCCAGAGGTGCCCCATCTCATGGGATCAGAGCCACCACGACTGACCTTGGCATGGCAGTGCGCACACTACCTTTGAGTGGTCCTCCTCCCAGATGTCAAAATGAGACCTCACCAAGGATGTGATCTTCTTTGTGCATGCTCCTGGGAGGGCAGGAGCAGCACGACTGGCAGTCAACCTCTTAAAGGTAGTGCTCAGCACCAGACTTGCATAAGGGGCAGTGGTAGCTGGCACAGCGTGTGTGGATCTGGTGGGTGGGGCCAGAGGAGACACGGGCATGCAAGGCTGTGTGTCGGTATGGGGAGAGGGCGGGGATGCAGGTGCGCTAGAGTGTGTGTCAGAAGCGGACAGGGCTGGGGAAGCTGGTGACTTCATGAGGGAAAGGGCATGCGCAAAGGAGAGCTGAGCACTAGGAGCAGGAGCAACAGCAGAGGAGGTAGCCCACGGACGGTCTACTGCACTAGCAAAGGAAGAAGGAGCCCCCTTCTTACTGCTAGCCAGCGACTAGAAGGAGGAAGCACCCTCCTCCCATTCCAGCCTCTGCGGTGGCTTCAAGGTACATCCAGAGAACTTCATATTGGGCACACTTGAAGCTGGTGTGCTGAAGGAAGAGGCCACTGGTGGCCTTACCGCCGGTGTCCCAGTGTCAGACAGAGTAAGCTGCCTAAGAGGAAGAGGCTTCTTGCCTCTTCCGGCACTGTCACTCGTGGTCTGTTTCTTAGTTCCATGGCCACTCATGTTTAAGCTGTTTTGTGAACACTAAGAAAGGACCACCAGGTGTGTGTGTGTGTGTGTGTGTGTGTGTGTGTGTGTGTGTGTGTGTGTGTGATGTGATGTATGTGGGGCTAAGCAGGGACTAAAAGGGGCTAACTAACTGGGGCTGGCTCTAACAACTGGGGATGGATCTAACAACTGGGGCTAACTGGAGCTAACTGGGGCTAGGGTGGTGGAGTGATGGTGGGGTACAGCAAGGAGGGTAAGGTAAAGTGAGTGGGGTGAGGTGGAGCAAGAAGGGTGAGGTAGAGTGAGTGGGGTGAGGTAGAGGTTGGGTAGAGCAAGGGGGTGGTGGGGTAGAGCAAGGAGGGTGAGGTATGGTGAGTGGGGTGGGAGTAGAGGTGGGGTAGGGCAAGGGGGGTTGGGTAAGGTGGGGTAGGGCAAGGGGGTTGGTTAGAGGTGGGGTAGAGCAAGGGGTGGGTAGAGTAGAGCATAGAGTAGAGCGTAGAGTAGAGTAGAGTGAATGGGTAGAGTGAGTGGGGTTGGTAGCGTGAGTGTGGGGTTGGTAGAGTAGAGCAAGAAGGGTGAGGTACAGTGAGTGGGGTGGGGGTAGATGTGGTGTAGGGCAAGGGGGGTTGGGTAAGGTGGGGTAGGGCAAGGGGGTTGGTTAGAGGTGGGGTAGAGCAAGGGGGTGGGTAGAGTAAAGCAAGGAGGGTTAGGTAGATTGAGTGGGGTGAGGTAGAGGTGGAGGTGGGGTAGAGAAATGGGGGGTTAGGTGTGGTGCGGTGGAAGTGAGTGAGAGTGACTACTCGCTCAACACTCCCTTACCCGCAGCCGGCTGCTTCCACATGACGTCCAACATTGCCAACTGTCCAGTTCAACATAGTCCAGTGGCTTGGGGATGCAAAAGAAAAACAAATATTTTAGTGCACTGTGCAGTGTGCACACAGCTCTGCGCTTGACTCCAACCCACCCAAAACAGACACAAACCAGTCAATGACACCAAAATGAAAACCGATGGGCAAGCTCACGTGCAGTGAGCCACATAGATTTTTTTTTTAAAAAAGAACACAAACACATCCTGTAGCAAAACACCTCAGGGCACTGCTCCCCAAAATCAATACCTCAAACAGCCACCCACTGCACCATGTTTAGTCGAGCAAAGAGAAGATTTCCCCAACCCCCCAACCTGAAGGCACAAGCCAAGGAAACAACACATTACAAGCAAGTGGGCACAGCAGGCACCTTTCCCCCCTCCCCCACTTGCTGAGCTTCAAAAAAACCTCAGCAAAAAAACCTCACACAGGCCCCAAGCATCTGGGGAACCCCCCACCCCTCAACCTGAAGGCACAAGCCAAGGCAACAACACACTACAAGCAAGCAGGCCAGGCACAGCCAGGCACCTTTCTCCCCAACCCACACTGGCAGAGCTTCATCAGCCACACACCACATGCAAGAACAAGCAGGGCACCCTCACACCCCAAAACAAGACAGGGCAAAAGTCAACAGAAAACCACACACACCATGGTGGCAAGGACACCGTTCCCCACCCCCTGTGCCAATGGAAACTCATCATGGCATGGGCAGTTTTCCCACCATGCTGCCCAGCCCGCACAGCACATGCCCTTCAGGCTACCATCACCCCCCCATGCTATCCCTATCCCAACACTGAGTCTAGGGGTACCCACATACTACCCTCCCCATGCCCCTTGCTAAAGGCACCAGAGGGAACCTGTACTAATCCCATAAAACCACAAAGGAAGTTAAGGAACCCCAAATTTACCAACAGTCGCACACACGCACACACGCTTCCAGCACTCTGTGGATCCTTCCAGTCTCCAAGCCTGCTGTAAAATGGCTGGCCAAGCACAAGGTCCAGAAGGTCCACCAGAAAGAGAAAAAAATCCAAGATTATTGGCCAGCCCCAGCAGCTAGTCAAGTGCCCATGCCCCTAAGGAAACCTTCAGGATTGGATGACTTCTTTTATTTCAAAAAAGTCAACCAATCCAAGGCAGGGTAACAAAGGGCACCAAATGTAACCATTTGCACCTCTGGGAGGGGGCAGGGAGGGACTCAAGTCAAAACAAACTCTCTGAAAAGCAAAAACCTGTGCCAACTGCCACCTTCTAGACGTTTAAAAGATCAGGTAACCGGTAACAATACAAAGATTTGGTACTGCCGGTTTTATCGAATTACCAGATTAAATCCGGTATTGCAAAAACCGGCAATATCGGCTCTCGGGAGAACCGGAATTCCCACCTCTATCAGATACTTTATGCAGCAAAGCTCTCTTTCATTGATAAAGGGAAAAGGAGATACTTCAATGATGAAACAGAATTAGAGCAGTATTTGGTTAAAAACAGAAAGGAAAACCTTTAAAGTTAATGTGATCCAATGGATTGTATGATGTTATATTCACATACATCTTTGTTGGAAAAGATTTAAGTTTAACCTGTATAATTTTGGGGCCAATATGGGGTGCTGCAGGTAGCAGAGAGCCCACAAAGGTGTGACACTCCTGATAAGCCCCCCTCCCCATCTAGAGATTGAATTGTTACTGAGAGATCTATATTTAGGGCATAGGGATAGGGAAATTAAATATATTGCATTTAAGTTATAGTTAATAAGGTAGAATAAGGTAAAATGGAAATATGGAACAGGGTGTTAAAAAGGCAAAAGAAGCATTGGGTCAAGAAGGAACTGAAATGGTTTTAAGAAACCGGGTAAAAATTCTAGATAAAATACAAAAAGACAAATACCACGGGAAAATAATGGGTACAGGTTACTGGTTTATTATTGTGACATCAACTTTTGCCATATCTAAACAATACAACAACAGATCAACAACAACAATCACAAAATGTATACATACTATTTTGATAAAATCATCCAATACAATTAAATAGCATACAGTCAATTGACCTCCCATATAATAGGTACTCAATGGGTTTGCACATATCCCATATTCATCTAAATTAACATAATGCCCCTAAAATCCAATATCCATTTAAAGCCCAAATCCTTCCATGTGGGTTAAATGATAAAAATAGTCATAAGTTAAAATCTAACAATAATAATAACATAATATCAATTTATAAAAGGAGGAAATTTAGCCACAATATTTATCAGCCACTAGTAGGGCTAACATAGCCAAGTTTCAAAAACACAATAGATCCAACTAGCTTACTTATTTGCCAACAACTTGGCTCTTATCAATTTAGCTTGTACCAATTCCCTTCTTTTGGTAACCAACCAAACAAAGGTTGCTATAGCGACCATCTTTCTGGTTCCATTCAAGCACATCAGATACTTATAGCAACCTTCAGAGGCAAGGGACCAGCCCTCACCCAATAATGGAGTCAACCAGACCTGACACAAACTAAAATAATATCGACAACGGAATAAAAAATGTTCTAGCGTCTCCACCTCACCCATACTACACAAACAACGACGTGAGTTAAAGGGGATTTGTAACTGCCTACCTTCCGTTACTGCAGTCCGGACAATATGAAAGCGTGTCAAGGTGTACCATCTTCGGAGCCTAGGGTCCCTAATTTTATCTAAATAAGGTTTGAAGGACCCAGTATGTTTGAACTGATACAACAAGGGAGCAACCTTCCAAGTACTCAGTAGCCCAAAATCCTCTTGAAGAGCCACTTCTCTAACCCTGAAAACAGAGAGACTTGGCCAGCACTTTACAGTTTGGCAATTTCACTCCTTGGTTGTCCTGCCAGCAGTGTCCCATCAGAGCATTTATTCGGCTGTGCAGGCGCAATTGTAGGTAATAAAAGAACTAGTCTTTCCAGTATAAATCTAGAGCACCTAGCATTTATTAAAATGTACAGGTCATTCCTACCTAAACTTTGTAAGGACTTCCTGAAAGCCACAGATGAGGAAATATTGAGGTGCACCGCAGAGG